>VYZV01031602.1:3616-15964 GCA_013401275.1 Pandion haliaetus | reverse complement strand
CAACCCTTCTTTCTAATCTGATTGAAATTGGCTGGCTAGGTTCAAAAGTCATTGGAGAGAGTGAGAGGTCTCACACACTGAGAGGGCTTAAACCATCATTTCCTTAAGAAACTCAGTAAAAAAATTTTTATAGATATGAAGAAAATAGTTTGTAAATGTGACTACATGCACACTGAGACATTTAAAAAAAGAGTGACAACTGTAGTCTTTTGAAGCTCTTAGATATTTGAATTCTTTATTTAGGTAAGGGAAGGCTTACTAAAAATATTTTAGAAATGTCAATACTAAATACAATACAAGAACATCTTCATAAAATCTGACCATTTTTCCTCACAAGAGGCTTTACCATGCTCAGAGAGGAAGGATTCTAAAGCAGCTGTTGCTTATAGGAGCTAGCTATTGAGAAGGTTTCTCATAAATCTAGCTTATGCCTTCTTGCTCAGGAAAGAGCTTAAATTTCTAGTGCAGGAAGTATTCTGATACATATGATGCCCTTTCAGTACAAAAGCATACAAAAAACAGACTGTAAAGTCTTTAAGATTCACTACGCTTGCTTTTCTTCTTAACTAGTACCCTGTTTATAAAAATCCAATTACTCCAGCGGTCTTGTTTGCAGACATTAGGTCAACAAATAACAGGATAGATACACTTTCGTGTGACTTGGGTAACCAACATGAATATCTCGTTCTGCAAATTATACTCTGAGGAGCACTTGCAAAATTCTACAAGCCTGATGTGATTGTAAGATTATTTGATGAACTACATAAAACACACTCATTCATACAAAAAAATCATTAGCAGGTCATGGATAATTCACAGATAGAAAAACTGATTAAATCCCAAAGCAGTTATATACAATGAATGGCTTGACCTGCTCTATTCAGTACACGCATATTGCAGAAGTCAAGTATATTGGCTCTTTCCTGACACTTCATAGATCTTTGCATCTATTATTCCAACTATTCCATAGATTAGAGTAAGAAAAAGATGTTAAGTTAACAAGCTGCTTCTGAAAAATCCAGCAATTACAATGATTCATAAGCCAAAATCTGAAAATCCTTCACAGGTTCCATTAAAATTTATGTTAAATCTTTTCTTGGATAAGCCATGGAATACAAAACCAATGGTGTTCTACATTTTTATTGGAAAAACGCCTTCACTGTTTCAGAATAGCAGTTTACAGGTGCTCATTTGACTCTCTGGCCAAATAAATTATTATAGGATTATTTAGAGTCCTGTTCCAGTGGAGTTACTCCGTGTGTGAATGCCTATTGATTTCAGTGGAACTTCTATTACACTATCTTCTATGAAGTCTTATTTCTTTCTCATTTAAAAACCTCACTGCTGTGTTTGCTCATTTCATTTTATTATTTGTTCAAATCGTTGTGATATTAGAGCTAACATATCCAGAGTTAATCTATGAAATGAGAGAGACTGCAAATCAGAACGCTAATGATAAAGATAGTCACTCACGAAGAGAAGGCTTACCTGTTTTCTTTGAAGACTGCTGGGTATAAAGAAACCTAATCAGGAAATTACACTTAATCTTTCTTAACTCTAAAATACCATATAATCTTATTTGTATCCATTGTTTTTACAGAAACCTCCTTGCAATGTAAGCTTAACTTTATTTAATAATTAAAATTACTTAAAAGCAAAATTGACTACTTACAGGTACAAGCACTGATTATGTTAATTTAAATTATAAATGCTTTTTCTTCAGTGCGATCATGTATTTTTAAGTCTTTTAGACAATCATGCTTCAAGCACATTTGGTATGGAGTATATGAACTGATAACTTTCATATGGTAATAAGTTTCCAATTTCATGTAAATCTTTGTTTCTTTTTTTTTAACTGAAAGCATTTATCTTTTATTCATTACATAATCCTCTTTACATACAATGGCTATACAAAATATCAGTAATAATCTGTTTCAATCTTTTGATTGTTTGAGAATTTTACACAGACCAAAATTTGATTTTCATGTTTTCTGGCTGCTAGGTTTTCCATATTTTTCTTGGTTCATTTGCTGCTCACACCCAAATTGGGAAACTCTGATGTAAACACACGCAGGCCCTGATTCAGTAAAACTACTTAAAGCTCCTGTATTTAAGGCTGTCTGTGGCGTAAATGTGCCTACTTGAGTGCTAAAATCTAGGCAAGGGCTCATGTGCTTTGCTGCATCTTAAAGAAACTTGGATTTTATATTCAAGGCATTATAGCCAGTCATATGACTATAGTCTGAGATGATACCATGTTAATAATCAACCAGGTTCCATGTATATGAAAAGAGTCCACCGAAGAATCAGCTCTTTATATATCATCTACAGGCTATTTACAATCAAATCTGTAGAATTTTTTTAACCCTTCATACAGTAAAAATAAAAGCATCACTAGTTACTGTTTAACATATTCAGAATAACCCTAATTCCTATCTGCTGGACTCTGGGATGCTCTAACAGTTCAAATGGATGCATGAGGCTTTGTGGAGCATCAGTAAAGACAGCAGAGATGGGATTTAACTCATCTCACTGTAGACATCCATACTGGCTAAGCCAGCCAATTATTTCGTCTTTGTAGTTACTGGAGAAATAGGTGTTTCTATATGTACCATGTATCCCCTAAATCATGTTTCTACTTCTCTATTGACCACAGCAAGAGCCTCCATGGCCACACTAGTTAAGGCCATGACACTCAGGATGACTCCCACCCTGCTGGGAGTCTCTCAACTCCCTCAAGTTTTTTCCTTAAAGTATGTTTAAAAAATTTTCCATCACTTCAAAATACTGATGTTCCAGTGAGGATCCATTAAAACAGGTGGCACCTGAAGTGGTAATGTGCAGTGGTTTCTCTGTGAGCATCAGGCCCTAAAAGTCAACACTACCTGAGATGCATTGCACTAGTCTTTGGTGGGTTACTGCATGCCCTGTAAGTGCCTGCACAAAGGAGTCCCCTTGGTGGGTCACTGATCAGACTGACTAGAAGTGTTCAGAGCAGAAAGACCCATGGGAATATCCTGAGACACAACACCAGCTGCTCAGCAGGGTAAGGTGGCTGCTAATCATGAGAATTGCTCATTCACCAATTAACCAGGGAATCAAAGACAGTCAAATTTCAACAGCTGCCAAAGATCAACCATCTCTATAACTCAAGAAGAAAAAGCTGCTAGGTATTTGCTCTTTCTTTAAGGTTACCTAATGTATTATCACTTATTAAACTTTTCCCATAGAGAAAGTGATCAACTATAAACTACAAATAAAGTTGTATTTGATATAGCTTTAACATTTTGCCTGTCCTGCTGTTTGTGGAGGACAGATGCCACTATGCTTTCACATGTTGCTCCTTACCTTACTCCAGTGTGTGACCAGACTGAAATAAATATAGAGAAAGCTACCATTACAAAGGAAAAAGTATCATACTTTGGACTGACCTTACAACAGAACACCTTATAAAAAGGTAAAACAATCTAAATGGTAACCAGAAAAGCAGTACTATGAATGAAAAGGGAAGAAAATAGGTGAGTGTGACCTTTAAGAAGATCCACTTCTTTGTAACATTTTCTTAATTCTGTATTTTCTGGTAGAAAAATTAGAACTTGAAAAGGGGGTTGTGTTTGGGAACATAACAGAGCAAATACACAGCTGACTTGCCTTTAAAAGAGCCAGTGCATTAAATATAAAAACCAGTGGAGATTCACAAGACCAAAAAAACGCCAAAACCAAACCACAAAGCACCACACACTTTTGGCCAAGCATTGACAATGCAGAAAAACAGTTAAAAAAGAGTAATAATCCAAATAAATGAGCCCAAGAACACTACTAGAGTACAGAGGTGTGTAATGCAAATTCAGAAAGTTATCCTTCTAGGGAGGTGTCCATTAGTCCAAAACTTTATGAGAGCTCTTGAATGTGCTAAAACCTCTAGCACCGAGGGAAATTGCATAATCTATAGTCCAGATAAAATGACTGAACTATTATCACTAGTCTAACTGTTGGAACCCTAACCAGTTCATCATCCAGTAGTCTATCACCAGTTCTACTTCAGAAAAGACTCCTAGTAACATCCTTCAGTGTTTCACTCAAAAAGAACAAGAATTGCACTGTGTACAAAGTAGGTTCTCTAGATGCTAGATGGGCATGCAAACACATCAGAGGTTTCCTAACTGCTCGCTAGGTGGATGGTAATCTGTCTGACAGTCAGTTCTAATGGAGTGACCACAGTTTTTGCACTTTGTTTTCAGGCAGAAACAGTTCATAAAGATAAGGTCACTCTCTGAGAACTGAAATGTCAGACAAATCACCATCCAACTTGCAAACTGTGCCTCTAAAGGAGACTGTTGTGATTTGCGACTTCGGGGTTTGTTTTTTATTGTTCATGTTCCTGAGAAAATCACTGTGGAGCTCATTTGTTCCAGAGCCTGCACAGCCAGAACTCCAGCACGAGGAACTCGCAGAAGTCATGACCACCAAATGTGCTGCTCTTTTGTTCACAGAACAGCACCTTCCAGAGGTCAAAGGAAAATAAGTCTGATAAGCTGATGCCAAGTCATCCTTCACTGCAGAGATGGCTGACTGAAAGGGGCAAAGTCAAAGATCCATTTGAAGCCTGGATCATCCAGCACATCCTCCACAGCCAATTTCTCAAATACAATACAGGAAGAGAAAAACCGCAGCGCCTGCAAGCAGCTTAGGAGACTGAAGGGAAATCTAGGGCTGTTTGTTTACAATAAGAATCCTTAGCTGAACATTCAGTAATTGATTTACATGTGGTTTGTTTTTTTTTTTTTTTAAACATGCAAAGCCAATTTTTTATCACCTTCTCCTGAAATTAAAATGATTACCAACCAATATGGCTATTTAAAGCTGTTTTTTAAATAGGCCATTACGCACCTTCCATCACATACTAAAATTTCTTATAAAACTGGACTAAAATCTAAACTTTTATAGGAACTTAGGTGGTACTATACCAGCTGTCCTATTTTTAATTCCCTTTTACCTGTAAGAATGAGGTTCAGGTTAGGGAGCCTGAGTTCTACACATACATCATTACAAAACTTACGTACGTAAGAAAAGTCAACAGGAGACAGCATGGAAAGTCATCTACATTAGCAAAGAGTAAAATACAGCTAAATATTAATCATCAGCTACGTCTCTTCTATAGTTCACTGCATAATTATGGTTTTCCTATATCTGAAAAGGAAATCAGAGAGTCTCCAGAGTGGACACGCAGGTTCGACATCCTGCACTGCCTCATTTTGTATATTGTAAGCAGTTTAGTCACTACCCTCACCTACATTACAGCATGCAGAAATACATAAACAGAGTGCAAATCTCAAAATATTCCTGTGCAAGTTACCAATGATAAAAATCTACTTTGAAATAAGGAGGCGGCACATTGCTTAAAATCCCACCTTTGCAGCTTTGGTCAAAGTTGGTCTCCAGCCAGGTCATTAGCAGTAAAACATTATCATGACATCTGACTTAAGAGCATGCCCACAGGCATCAACTACAGGGTTCAGTAGCTGCAGAGCAGGGGCTTAGTGGCTGTCAGCAGTATTTATTTCATTCTCCCCAGTGCATTTATGGTTGGTATTTATGCAACTGGGGGGGTGGGGGGAAATAATCATTCTCATTCTTCCTAGCATTTAGAAAAATTATAGAATAAACCACCTACAGTAGGAAATATTTCTTACCTGAATCTGGCCTAATTCTGTCTATTCAACAGACAGATCAAAAAAAGGCTAGTTTTGCCTTTAAAGCTGGTACTGACGTTACCGTCCAGTGTTCACTTAATTGGGTTACACACAGCTGTATCGACTGACAAAGATAATTTGGTTACACATAGGTTGTTCTGGTTTGCCCCTACTGTACTTGAAGTGGATATTCTTGTAAAGGTCACTATTTTATTGCATGATTATTAAATGCATCAGCACCTCCTTTAAGTGATGTGGCTAACATTATCTGGTGGATTCTTTCTCAAATTGCCTGAATTTATTATCTGTCTACAGAGGCAGAAGGCAGACACTCCACGACGGTATCTGAATCTGTCACAACTATGAACAGTTCTTTAGACTTATAAAGCTCTGGGAGGGAAATACAATTTTTATATTACAGATGGAGACCAAGGGCACAGGCAAATGGAGGTGACCAACCCCACACCACAAAGGATAGCTGTGCCTTAACTGAAAACTGTCCCTGGGTTTTTTATGTCCAAGCCAAGTATGTTAGCCTCTAGACCATCCTCCCAAGTGCAAAGATAAGATAACTGCATATTAATTAGATAAAAACTATTAGATGTGCAAAGTCTTCCTTATGCACCCATCACTGAGATTAGTAGGTTTAAAATATTGTGTGTCACTCTAATCTTCAGAGAAAAGTGATTTAAATATATTACTTCATCACATCCACAGACATCTTCTCCATTATCATTTTAGGGGGCTTTAACAAATGGAGGATAGATGGGAGAAAGTGTGTGTTAACATTAAAAATGCTTTTTTGAGGGCCTAGAAAAACATTGGCCAAGGATCTATTTCAATACATTCAATATTGATGAGCAATTAAAGAAGGTTTTTCCCCCTTCTTTTATACTTTGTTACTTGCAGCTGTTAATAAATCAGCACACTTCAATTCCAATAAAGTTATCCCATGTGGTCTGATGTAATTTAATTATTTCTAGTGTGAGTTAAATAGTCATCTTTAAATACAGCTCTTTAAAAAAGTGGATATTTTGGGTTCAATTCTACCCTGGCAATATCAAGCAGAAGAAGTCTCTTGAATCTGAATAAAAATTTGAAGCCATCTAAATTATTAAAATACACACAAGTCCAAAATAAATCTTGTGTAAATCTTAATAAGATAAATCTAAAAAGTTCAGATCACATCTATTGAAATATTTCACTGACATAAAATGAACATTTCAGCCTAGGAACAGCACTGATTAAAACGTGTTAAATAGGGATGTTTCAGCAAAGTTTTGTATTGTGGTTTAACCCCAGCCAGCAACTAAGCACCACGCAGCCGCTCACTCACTTCCCCCCCACCCAGTGGGATGGGTGAGAAAATCGGGAAAAGAACTAAAACTCGTGGGTTGAGATAAGAACGGTTTAATAGAACAGAAAAGAAGAAACTAATAATGATAATGACAACACTAATAAAATGACAACAGTAATAATAAAAGGATTGGATTATACAAGTGATGTACAACACAATTGCTCACCACCCACCGACCAATGCCCAGATAGTCCCCGAGTGGCGATCCCCCTCCCACCCCTTCCCCCCAGTTTATATACTGGGCATGACGTCACATGGTATGGAATACCCCATTGGCCAGTTTGGGTCAGCTGTCCTGGCTGTGTCCCCTCCCAACTTCTTGTGCCCCTCCAGCCTTCTTGCTGGCTGGGCAGGAGAAGCTGAAAAATCCTTGACTTTAGTCTAAACATTACTTAGCAACAACTGAAAACCTCAGTGCGTTATCAACGTTCTTCTCATACCTAGCTCAAAAACATAGCACTGTACCAGCTACTAGGAAGACAATTAACTCTATCCCAACTGAAACCAAGACATTCTGTTTTGAAGTTTTAAAGATGAGAAAATTTTGAAAATTTGTCTCCTAAAACTTCATTCTTGACTCCGCAGATTTTTCTTGTAAAAGATATTAAAACCCAATGATTATAAAGTAACAAACTCTAAATCAAACCATAAGGACCCAAAGTCAAAGATACGTCACCCAGAAAAAAAAATGCCCTGTAAATGGGGCTTGACATTTCCTTTGTAGTTTCTTGACTATCCAGTTCCCAGCGTAATAAATTAGAACAGCCTGAGGGCTGCACTGAGTTGTACCTCCATCTCTGTAGTCCAGAAAAGCAGATCTAGCTTCAGGAGACTGGTGGAATGCAAAGATCTTTAACGATGAATCTTTTACCCAACAGTTTCCTCTGTGCCAAAAAGAATCTTGCCTAAGTGGTTAAACCAGTTTTTAAGCTCTTCTGCAAAGGAAAGTCAGTGAACAGGGTACACTGAAAATCAGTCCCCCCTGTGCCAGTAGACACAACAAAGACACTGACATCTCACTTTATTAGCAAATACAGGGGGATTTAACCAAGGAATTGTTCTTTTCTTTTTGGTTTCTTTTTTTTTCTTCTCTAAATCACCTGATTTTTCAAATGCTGATGAATATGTCAATCCCCAAGTACAGTTTTAACTTTTGGGGGAAGTAATTCAGCTTATTAAGAGTTGCGTATGTGTGTTTTTTAAGTCCTGGTGTTTTGCTTCAGGAGTTAGTGCACTCTAACAACTATTACTGTATACATTTATATACTGTCCATGCTGTATAAAAATATTTGCTACCTTGAAAAAGTCAAACTGCAAGAAAATGTCCAATCACAGAAGAGATCCCACTTCATTGTTAGCTATGGAAAAAGCAGAAATGCTTTTTGTACTAGTTGTGTTCTGTTTTTAATCTATCTGTAAGATACTATAACATAATTGGAGAGAAAACGAACACCATTGCCTAACCAAAAGCAAACTTACTTAGAATAATTGAATTGAATTTCCATTCAATCTCACTAACTGGTATCCTCGGCATAATTTATGAACATTTCATTTTGAAATATTTATTGCAATTTTTAAAGGTGGACTGTTAAAGATCACTTCAGCTCTCCACATTACTTCTCTAATGCCCACGGTTTAATTGAGTTTATCCATCAATGTCGCATACTGTTTGGAGAATGGATGCAGGGATAGAACTGTTAGCACTGCATATGGAGAGGACTTTGATTTAATTAATAATAGTATCTCTGTAGAGAAGTTAAAGGCTATATTCATTCTGTTCTAATAAATTGGATTCAGGCTCTTTGGACAGAGAGTGGTGAATGATGTTCAGGTCTATTTCTTAGAAGTGGCAGGACATGAAACAGTGATAGGTTGCAGAATGGTAGTAAGTTCAAACCATTAAAAAAAAAAATATTACCTCACCTTATTAGAAACCTACCAGTAGTGCTGCACTACGTACTTGTCCGTGAAACACTGTTGCTTCCTTGCTTCTGTGTTGGTTTCACCTGCCAGGATGAAAATTCAGTTTCAAAAACAATATGGCAAATACAGGTATGGACTTCCACCTTGAATGCATGAGACATTCTTTGTTGTTTTTTTGCCTTGGCAGTCAACTCACTGAAAAGGTTGAGTTAAGACAATTACTCACATGAGGTATGCATTCAAAGGAGACCAAGAGACTTTGAATGTGTGTTGATATTACTAAATGAGTCTCATTCAGCTTCATGGCTTTCAATACATCTCAATGTGTTTTGCATTTGGTACACTCCACTAAGCATCTTTAAAATAATAGCCAAATAAATTTGGTTTTTTTTTAAATATTCTGGTTAATGCATGAAGATAGAGTTGAGCTTGGACCATGAAATAGAGAGAAGATAATGCTCACTCAAATCCTCCCTAAATACAGTTAAACACCAGCATCAGCAAAACTGTTTTCCTGTATCTGATTAAGGTACAGAATGCAGTATTAAACAGGTGCATGATGAAATGTATCCTCTACTTTTTATAGTAACTTCTAACCTAGTGTGTCAGAGGCAGTAACAACACGACAGAAGTAGTAGTAACAGTGGTTGTTCTCATTTTAATCCAGAAATTTTGTGTTTTAATGTCAAGCAACGAGGAGCAAGAACCTTGCAGAAAGATAAATGAAACACACTATTTCTGAAATAGATATACACTAGTCAGTACCAAGAGGAAGGACTGGTGATGCTAAACAGAACATGGGACCTGAGAAAAGAGCAAGAACCACTGATAAATACTTCACAAAAGCTGATAGGAGATTCTAAAGTATTGATTCTATCTTTTAGCTCCTTGGCTATGTGAGCAAGCAAACAAACAGCAGGACAACATCTAAACCAAAACTATACAATAGGGAGGACAAAGGTCAATGTACTTTGTCATTTTTTCCTGCTGGTAAGTATTGTTAAGTGGAAGCATAATAAGAATGCATGAAAGCAAAACAAGAGTCATGCATTTTGTACTAGAAGACCATACATAAGGTCTAATTAGAGCATCTAACAATACACCAGCTTAAGTTCAAAGACAAAAAAAAAAAAGTATTATTACATGCAGAGGTTGAATCTAATAATTAGTAATTCTACAATATTTTAGAGCACTTCAGGCTGAATCCTCTGTGTGGGGTCTGTTTAGCTTTGTTGTGGTTCTGTTTCTTTGCTTATTGAAAGAAAAGGAATAGGTCACAAGCTGTCACCACCAATAAACAAGGATGATTAGGTGGTGCTTATTAAAGATGATAACATTTCACCTAGCATAGAAACATTATTTGAATTGAGTAGTCGTGAATAATGCTAAAATCTGGCTAAGGCAGTGCTTGATTCAAGGTAGCTCTGATGAAGTAACAAACACCACCTAAGAATTATCCCCTTATGGCAAGGTAAAGCCAGATCGGTCTCCAGAAAAAAAAATAAAGTAACCTCTACACTGCATTTCACTGCTATAAGGCTTAAAACAGGGAAGAATAAACACTATTTTGTGTAATCTTCCGCAGACTCACTTCACTTTTCTATGAGGAAGGCATACTCATAAATTATGAATCTATTCAATTGTATGAAACCAAGGAATGTTAGTTACTATCTCAAGAAGCATATCATAGAATGTTCTTCATGTCCTATATATACAAATTTAATAATAGGACAGAAATTCCTATGAATAAATTGCATGTATCTCTTATGGTCAAAGTTTCTTTACCTTGTGGTCTGCACATATCTTCCCACTTTATGAAGATTTTCTCTGGAGCATTTCTTCTAATAAGAAACAGAGACATAAGAGCATCAGAAATATTTACCTTTTTAAAGAAATGTTCTGTGATTCAGGAAGGAAGAAAAGATTAAGATCATTAATACACCTTTACAGAAGATTTTCAGGTAATGTAAATTGTCAAAAGTCATTAAAGGGTCTATAACAATTAACATCAACCAGAAATCTTCCCTGTTTAAGTCTTTGTAGTACAACAGTTTTCAACTTTTAAAAATTTGCAGTCCACCAAATTTTCCAGTGAAAATGCAGATCCCCTCAAGAATTTTTCACATACATAGAGTGTTGTAGAACATATATTAACTTTTCTTCTGCTTTTCCTAATTTGCACTTTCCTTGGAAACAATCCATAGATCCTCACCCCATGAATGATTGATCACAGGTCAAAAAAATACAGTGTCCCAATTCTAAGCTCCTTGGGCAAGCAATCGCTGGTAACCAGACTGTAGGTATTGTTTGTAAAACTTTTATTGCAGTTCACTCCTCTATTCCCCTCATGACTCTGGAGGGTAGATGCTTTAAAATTTTGTCATTCTTTAATCAATTCATAATTTTCACAGAAAAGCCAGTTAGAAAATACTAGCATCCAGAAGGTTCAAATAATTATCATGATTTTCCTTAATGAATAACTGAGTGAGGATGAAACACAAGAACGGGCTGCCCAGAGAAGTTGTGGAATCTCCATCCTTGCAGGCCCTCAAAACCCCACTGCACACATCCACAACCAACCTGCTCTAACTGGATCTCCTTTGAGCTGGAGATCAGACTAGCTGACTTCTGGAAGTCCCTTCCAACCCACATGAGACTCTGACTATGCTGGAGGTGACATTATAGAGATGTGTTAGACAATCCTAGACATTCAGCAACCGTGCACATTTCAAGCATGATTTTCTAGGGATCTTCAAGCTTCCATGTTATAATGGAAGCATGTTCCTTTTATTATACTTGTGTGGTGCCATTGCTATACTTTTATAAATTCACCCAACCCAAATTTCTTCAGAATAATAGCCATTTTAACTGCTTTTTGGGGCTAGATTTGTTTTGAGCTATGTGTGTCTTTGTCCAGCACTAAAATTCAGTGTCGGTGTAGGTCACAGACACCATACTAACAATAGGTAGATAATCATCCAATTACTGGGAATAGTGGTAATTCTAACAGACTTAGTGTAGCTGTCCAGAAAGCAAAGTGTGTTCCCTGAGGGCTGAAGGATTTTGGCTTCATTCTTTGTGGATCTGCTCAAATTCTTAAGGTAGCACAGAAGGACTTGGAATAGCTCACAGAATTTTCCAGAAAATAGTCCTAGAAACAGGAAATGAAGTTAATATGATGCCAATGAAGCTTACAAACACAGTACTTCCAAGCCCAACCCAGCACAAATTTAATGCACATGTTGCACTGCATTTATTTACACCAGTATCATCTTGTTTACAGTCCAGATACTCATAAGACATGGCAGCCACAAGTTAGCGCCTGCTTGACTTCAAATGTTAATTTAAGATTTTTGTTGTTGTTGTTGTTTGGTT
>VYZV01031601.1:55261-89403 GCA_013401275.1 Pandion haliaetus | reverse complement strand
CACAGCATCTTTACCATTTCCTGGTGTGACTTCCAAAGGAAGCCAGCACATCAACCAGCAGTAGAAATCAAATAAATTTTGCCAGCTACCCACACTACCTGCTAATTGCAAATGGGACCTGTAACTGCGAGATTGACCATTAATCAGATTCCAGTATTATTTAACAACCTCTGGGTTTAACAACCTATGTCTAGTTTTAAAATATATTTTGAGCATCGAAAGAGAGTGGCCGAGTTAAAAATTTTTTGCAGTAATACCTAATGCTAGTGTCTAGGTTCCTATTTTACACAGTAGCCTCCACAACTCTGAACACAGATGTTTTCACCATGTGCTCACACCCTTCAAAGTCAAATGCTTTGGAGTGGAGTATCCAGAAGTCAGTAAGTCAGAAAGCTGGAAACAGCGTAAGTATTCATTGGTCTAAGGAAGAGTTAAAGTCCTACTGACACACATATGATTTCTAGCCCTCTCTCACTTTTCAGAAGATTGAAGTTGTGTTACTGCTTTAATGACATTTGTTCAACTGAAGAATTACATACATGCCCTGCACTGCACTAAGAAAACACCAGACAAAAATATTTTTGAAATAAACTCCTCACCAGTCTTTCTGAAAGACCCCTTCTCCCTTCTTGGATACACCAGATACTTATTTACAGCTACCTAGTTTGCAGACTTCTCAGCATATTAACTTTTTGGCCTGTCAGCCATATGTTGGTTGACCTTATGGACAGTTGCTTTTATGGGTTTTAACCATATGTCCAGCTCCCACAGCAACTGCAGCAGTGGATTATTGCAAAGGCCTTAGAGATAAGAAGTGACATCATGCACTATTGTTACTGCCTTTGCTAGCTCAGCAATACACACATCCATGCAGCCAAACATTTCATGGACTTCCTCTCCATGTTGCATTTCAGTTGTTGCAGACATGACCCATACAATAGTCACAGAATTACCCAAACACTTACTTCTTCAGTAGCAGTTCTAATTCTGATATAAACTGCTTGTTTTAGATGTTTCTGTGGTATACTAAGAGCCGTAATGTGTATGTGTAATCCTCTTTATGTTGTGACATAGCACATGAGTTGGCTGTCTGATACGGTACTCCTATCCTCTCTTGACAAAAAAAGGCAGCTAAATCACTATAGTGTCATGAAATTGCAGCATATTAAGCTGTTTGTACCGTAACACTTTGGATACGTCCCACATTCTGAAAAATATGGTTTAAATTATATTTCCCAAATCCCACCGTTGAAGAAATTAAAGTGGTAAATAAGCATATAAAAAATAATCATCACACCATGGCACCAAGTTTACAGAAACACATGTAACCGCTGCACAGTTCCCAGAGCCTCTCCACCTTTTGCTGCTTTTCTGCTCGTGTATAGTGTTTCTGGACACCGACATGACGTCCTTTAAAGGTTTAGCCGAGGAACAGAACTTTCTTCATTAATAGCCTATTTTTCCTGGCATTGTATGCAAACCAGTACTTCCAAAGACGCAACAGGGATTGCATTATAGCAAGGGAGAATTTCACTACTGCAAGAAGGAAGCGAAACAGTTTACAAATTAATGGCTCCTTAAAAAAGACAGTTACATCCTGTTTGTATTATTTATTTATAAACACCCGAGTAGTTCAGAGTTCCTGAACCTTACCCTCTTTCTCTCTCCTATTAACAAGAGCTCTGCACCTTTTAGAAAGCCTCCTTTCGTAAAAGCTGCTGGCACGCAGCGCGCTGCACCGACGGCGGCCACAAAGGCTTTCCGGACGGCCGGTGCAGGGGGGCGGGCTACCGCGGGCCCCCGCCAGGCAACCCGGCCGTGGTTTCTTCCCGGAGCGAGGATGAGTTTCTCCTCCTCCCTCACGGCGGGCAGAGGCAGAGCCGGGGCATCCCCGNGGGGGAGGTTTGAATGCGCCCTGGCCGCACAGCAGCGGCGCGGCGCCACCTGCCGGCCGGCCGGCGGGGCCGGGGAGGCGGTAGCAGCATCGTGAGGGAGCCGAGGAGAACCAGGAGCCCGCCCTTATCTTGGGTCAGTTAAGCTCATTAACGGCAGACGTAAAGGTGCGGTCCGCATTCCCAGGGGAGGCTTCTCCTTTCCTCAGCGAGTGCGCCTCACGAGGTGAAACGCGTCCCTACCGCAGCTGGCGCCTGGGGTACCAAAGCTTGGCCATCTCAAGTGGTGGAGTCACCATCCCTGGAGGTATTCAGAAAGCACGCACGTGGACGAGGCACTTCATGACATGGTTTAGTGGGCATGGTTGATGGTTGGACTCAATGATCTTAAAGGTCTTTTCCAACCTAAATGATTCTATGATCTCACCTGCCCAGCGCAAAGTCTGTCTGTCCCCACTTGCGGCTCTGGCGGCTCTCTGGGACCAGGTTTTTTTGGGACTACTCGACGGGACAAAGCTCAGAGGGGGAAAAACATCCTTGAAAACGGCTGCAGTGCAAGGCTGAGGCACGTTGTAAATTCACCCGCTCAGGTGCTGGCTACAGGTACAGTGGCTGGGAGGTCAGCAAGGGTTGGCTCACCTTCCCCCACAACCTACAGTTCTACTCCCTGGCCAGCCTCGTGGAGCTGGATCCATGTGATGCTGACCAGATGCAGTGGATTTCTTCTGGAATTGAAGATGTCCACTGTTTTACATTGGCTACAGCTGCCTCCTCTGAGAACTGATTTCAGTGGCAGCCAGCAGGTGTTGACCCTGCTCCTCTGCAGCTGAAGTCCTAAGACTCAGATTTGCTACTGAGCATCTTCATTGTTGACCAAAACCACACTACTTTGTCTCATTTGATAGCTGGATGCTTTGGAGCATCGTGATAGCCCACAGGCTGTGTGAGATACTTAGAGTTACTCTTTAATATTAGAATCATAGAATAGAATCATTTAGTTTGGAAAAGACTTTTAAGATCATCGAGACTAACAATCAACCATGCCCACTAAACCATGTCATGAAGTGCCTCGTCTACATGCTTTTTGAATACCTTCAGGGATCATGACTCAACCACTTCCCTAGGCAGCCTGTTCCAATGCCTGACAACCCTGTCAGTAAAGAAATTTTTCCTAATACCCAATCTAAAACCCCGCACCACAACTTGACTCCATTTTCTCTTGTCCTATCACTAGTGACTTGATAGAAGAGGCCAGCACCCACCTCACTACAACCTCCTTTCAGGTAGTTGTAGAGAGAGATAAGGTCTCCCCTCAGCCTCCTTTTCTTCAGGCTAAAGAACCCCAGTTCCCTCAGCTGCTCCTCAGAAGACTTGTGCTCCAGGCCCCTCACCAGCTTCGTTGCCCTTCTCTGGACACCCTCCAGCACCTCAATGTCTTTCCTGTAGTGAGGGGCCCAAAACTGAACACAGGACTCAAGGTGCGGCCTCACCAGTGCTGAGTACAGGAGGACGATCACTTCCCTGCTCCTGCTGGCCACACTGTTTCTGATACAGGCCAGGATGCCATTGGCCTTCTTGGCCACGTGGGCACACTGTTGGCTCATATTCAGCTGGCTGTCAACCAGCACCCCCAGGTTCTTTTCTGCCAGGCAGCTTTCCAGCCACTCTTCCCCAAGCCTGTAGTGTTGCATGGGGTTGTTGTGACCCAAGTGCAGGACCCAGCACTTGGCCTTGTTGAACCTCATGCAATTGGCCTTGGCCCAATGATCCAGCCTGTCCAGATCCCTCTGCAAAGCCTTTTTACCCCTGAGCAGATCAACCCTCCCTCCCAGCTTGGTGTCATCTGCAAACTTACTGAGGGTGCCCTCGATCACCTCATCCAGGTTATTGATAAGGATATTAAAGAGAACTGGCCCCAGTACTGAACCCTGGGGAACACCACTTGTGACCTGCTGCCAACTGGAGTTAACTCCATTCACCACAGCCCTCTGGGCTCGTCCATCCAGCCAGTTTTTTACCCAGCAAAGAGTACACTTGTCTAAGCCATGTGCTGCCAGCTTCTCGAGGAGTATGCTGTGAGCGACAGTGTCAAAGGCCTTACTGAAGTCCAGGTAGACTTCCGTCGGTTTCCATCTCGTAAATAGCAGGGGTAAAGTGTGTATGGAGACTGCTGGAAACCTTGACATAGCTGGCTAACAAGCTCATTAGACAGCCCATTTCACCCCTTGATCCTCTACAGATGTATGCTCTTAGCAAGTGGAGGGATAGCCTTTCGACATAATAATTGGCTGCAATTTGAATTGAAGTCCACAGGAGTAGCTGACATTTAGTGATGAGTTGTAGGAATACATTGCATACTGAATTCTTTGAAAAATAACCTTCCATTTCTAAAACCTTACATTGAGCATATGTCACCAGTTGCCAACCAATGTTCTTCTCTTGTACTGTTAGAGTTCTCTTCCCATGGCTCAGTACCTTTATGCTGTAAGCTCTTCAGGGCTGGGACAAACATTCATGTTTTGTTTTGTCTGAACCAATAGAAAACATAAAACAGGTAATAAGTATTCACTTTGTGCTATTATGTCTGCATAGTCATATAGGGTAAGGAATTGCTCTAGGTCTTTATATGTTTGCAGATCAGAGATGCTTGAAAATTATCTCTGTTTTAAAAAATACCAGTTTTTCAGAATCAACACCTCTGCAGAAACGTCCATTCTAGAAAAAAATCCATTTAGAAATTAATAGATAAGGTGATGGTTTCTTAAGGTGAAACTGTGAAATTTCATTTTGAAAAGCAGCATTTAACTTTTTTCTGTCTCAAAAGCGTATAGTATAATTTTAAAATTCTGTATAATGAAACACCTAAAAGCTAGAAATATAGATTGGTTTGCAAACCAGTCAGAATCTTCACTTCCTCACTGGTTTTTTTCAGCTGTGTGAGGGATTGCTGAAAGGATTTACAGAGAGGTTTTGTAGGCAGAGTAGATCACCAGGGTTTCTTTCAGGAACTTCTGCTCAAGTGAATGACATTCCAAATTTAATTGTCGAGATCTGCAAATGTTGTGAGAGACATTTTATTTTATCCTCTCTTTGCTAGAGTGGGCTTTATTGTTCCCATGTTCCCTTTGAACAATGACTTTCTAAAATCTGTAAATAATAGTATAATTATTTTATAATAACATATAATAATGTTGCAATATTTTCCATGATTTATTTTAACATAAAAGGTAAGGCTTGGGAAATTCTGCAAGCCAGCCTTCTGTGTGATTTGTTGGTTACTTTCTCCCTAAAGCCTTTTTCTGAAGGCAGATAGCCAGGTTAGTACCACCGTATTTATTTTCTATTCTGATTTACGTATGGACACTACTATTGGATCTCATTCCTTAATGTTATCTCAGGGGCACACAGTACTGAATGCTGCCTCTTCAAATCTGTCCTGTGGTGCAGCTTCTTAATCAGAGCTGACTGCTAGCTTTTCCATTCCTATATACATGGTAGGTGGAAAATATCTGAACTTACATGCTTATAAAGGTAGAATGGTTGTTGGTAGACTTTTCTCCTTTGAAAACAGATGAAATGTTGCTGCAGTGAAAACATTCTTTCACTATTTATTTTCTGGATGATACATTAAAATATTGTTGTTGGAAAAATTAACACATTTTATTTGAAAGTATACAGAAACAGTAAAAAAGATAAAGTTGAGCATAATTTTGCATGTTACAGCAATTAAGAGAGGTAACTGTGTTTTGTATCCTCATTATTAACTGGCTTAGTTTGAGTAAGTGATCTGACTGGCCAGGGAAGTTTGTGAACTCAGTAAATAAAGAAAATTCAGACTGTGTATATATTCCACTTTCTCTGCCAGGAAACAAAATAGCTTGAAGTGTGTAATAAACTAAATAGACTTGGCTTTCCCAGTATGATCTGCAAGGGTTGCAGAAGTTACACAGAATTTTCAGATTCTGCCAACAATCTCCTGACATTTTACACATAAAAGATATGAACACAGCCAGGAGTTTCTGGAGGATAGGGAAGTATCCAGCAATCAATAGTATAGTAGATTATCAAATAGTATAGTAGATTATCAACAAACATAACAAGGTGGCTTGATTGGAGGTAGGTCAATATGTATACCCAGTTTAATATTTTCAAGTTGTCCTACACAATGGCTGTATAAAAATCAATCACTTTTTTCTGCAAGGTTTAGTAAAATTGCCATCTGGTTTGCTAGTTACATCAATAAAATCCTACAGGTGCTGTTACTGAAACAGAATGAAGATAAGTAGCAAGATAATTCCTGTAATAACTCCTAGACAGATTCTGGTTGGTGAAAATTCA
Organism: Pandion haliaetus; assembly: GCA_013401275.1. Lineage (NCBI taxonomy): Eukaryota > Metazoa > Chordata > Aves > Accipitriformes > Pandionidae > Pandion > Pandion haliaetus. The sequence continues at coordinate 83,173 of VYZV01031601.1, read as the reverse complement.
ATCTCTAGCAAATTAATTACACTATCCTATTTAATTTGGAAAGTTTGCATTCTGAATTTTCAGCCCTTCTGTTAATTATGTCGTTTGTATCATTTATATATCAGTTGTTCTATGAAGAAAAGAACTGACGGGTCTGGTGTGCTGTGGCTGAAAGAACTGATGCTGAACAAACATGGTAGTTATTCCACATGGGGTGGACTGTGCTGCTGTTTTCAGTGATGTCCTACTCAGTGCCTTTGAAACATGTAGAAGCTGAAAAAAATGTGAGGCAAACAGACAAATAATCAGATTAATTAGGAAACAAAACTACAGATGTGACATATGAGATGTATGAAAGACCAGAATCTATTGAATGTAAGCTACCTATTTTGGTGGAGAAGGGACTGACACACCTATCTTAAGCCTGTTTGAAAATCTTAACCACAATATCTACAGGTAAGATCACAATAGCTGTAATTATCATCTAAAATAGGTTTTTCCCCCTTTGTTAAGCCAGAACCTATTTGGGTACATATGATTGCGGACATACTTAAAAAGTTCTTTGCAGTACCCAGATTGAGTAAGGAAAAAAGTGCAGAAGTAGTGAAAAATACATTCAAAGCCCGACAGAGTGGTGTCACTGTACTGGCTGGGGATTCTTTTACTTCAAAGCTCAGTTCACCCTATGAAGAAAAAAAAAAAAAAATCAATCCTTTGTGAACATAAATACATACATCCTCACAAAAACCCAGGCAGTTTTCAAAATAATGGGGTTTTGTAGTGATTTATGAACAACTATTACTTACAAGGGTTTGAAAGACATGCTTGCAGCAGCTATACAACTCATACAGTTTTTTTCCATTTTAGTACCAAGCCTTCACCCATAGCACCTACTAAATGAAAGAGTGCCTTAACACATTAGATCTGCCTTCTCTGAAGTCAGGTTTTTCATTAGTTCAAGAAGGGGAAAGGAGTGTCTTGAGCAGTTGTGTATTCAATGTGCCAATAAAAAGGCTGAAAGAATCATTTGGTACTTGGAAAAAAATACAGTAGCCCAAATTTTACTGTCAGTTGCACAAACACAACTCCCAGGATCATCATACTGTCTTTGCTAGAAATGCAGTCAGAAGTAAAAATGCATCAACACTGTCTATTCTTGAACATGCATCTCTGTGCCTGAAAGCAGAATTTGGTTCAATACTTATAAATGCGTCTGCCAGATCACCAATAGGCTAAGACAAACTCCCCTTCCATGATTTTCGCTTCCATGAAGCTAAAATGCTAGGCTGTGGGCCGGAGGTCCTGAGACACAGGCGCATTTTCTGTCATGACTGCTTGAGAAAGGTAATCTTTATCCTCTCTGATCTTGGGAATGGTAATCTTTATCTTCTCAGAGCAGCAGAAATCCTTGCACTGTGCAAATTCAGAAGACGCTTTCATTGAGCTTTTGAGGAGCTTTCCAAAACTGCCTTTTTCTCCTTGACTAGGTCAGGAAGTATTTTTTAATTTAATCATTACCTTGATACCAAGAGTGATAACACAGCAGACCTCTTAACTCGTTTGGCTCCAAACCCACTTAACTCATTACTTATCTTGAATGCTTTGAGAGCCCTCTCTCAAGAAACAAACAATTGCCAAACTTGATCTTGAAAATTGTTTCTTTTTGCCAAAGCAGTGTACCAAAATTACATCAGGGTGCAGCAAGGCCTGGCTGCTCTGCAAAACAGGGCAAGGTGGGAGGTGAGTATGACAGCAAGTCGCACAGGAGCAGCGGCCTCACCGACAATGTTCCAGGAGCCAGGATCAGGGCCAGAGACGACACTCATGGCCAGACACATTCTAGAGATGCCCTGGCAAGGCTATAGTGCTGGGGCAGATGCAAGGCTGAGCCGGGAAGCCCAGCCAGAGTGTCCAGGTCAGGGCCAGACTGCAGGAAGTCCAGGGCTAGGTGCAGAGCAGCTGTTGCGCAGCTGTGATGCCAGTGGTAAAGCCACAGCAGGGAATGGCCCCTGGAGGAAAGGAGAGGCAAGACCTTGTTTCCAGCTTTCTTCACTGCATGGTGAAAGAGCGCACCACGGACTCAGCCAGCTGAACTCCTTCACTCTGCCAACTCAACACCAGAAGAGGTTCATGCTCACAGCCCTGACAAATTGGACTTTGTGCCAAAATTTGGAGACATATGTGCAGAGACCCACACCGTACTTCTATTGGCTCCAGAGAACAATGACAGAATTACTTCAGCTACTCTCTGCTTTGGTATCAGAAATACTTTGTAATTCTATTCTGAAAAGCAAAAATTAACCATTTTAGAACAATTGTTAGGCCTTTCCAATAAAGCTGGTTAGCTTACTATAAATAGCCCAAAGGGCAAACTCTTGAAACTAGTGACTGAAACATTTTGCTGTATATTTAAAAACTAATCCTAGTATCACTTCATTTTTTTAAGCTGACAAACCTAATTGATCATTGTGACAGTATTCACCTCTCTTGGTGTTCTTACAGGATGCAGTGTCACTATTTTACTGTCTTACAATATCACACTGGCACATTTGAAAAATTTTGTAGAGGGGATCAGTCTTGCCCAGTTACAAGCTTTTATCTCACCCTTTTTGTTGGATCTTTCATGCCTCATTTTAAAGTGCATTGCATGCCTAGGATGTAGCAAGTTCAAAGCAACAGCTATAACTGCTACAAGTAGATGAAGAGTAAATGTAAAAGCAATTAGTTGCCTTTTAACATTTTTTTCTTTTTTTCAGGACAGAAAAAGTTGAGTGCTTCTGTTTAAACATGCTGTAATTTAGGAAGGAGGTACAGGGAGACATTTCCACAGCCACAAGTGTAAGAGAAATAAAAGAATCTGGGAAGCTAGCAGTCTTTGACTTGCTCGTGCGTAGGTCTTCATGCATCTGTTTGAGTGCTTTCCTGACAAAGAACATTTTCCTGACTAAAGTCCTTTGAATTTTAATCCTAGTGCGTGCTGTGTTGATGAATAAACAGGAATTATGTTTGTATATTGGTTATGAGAGTCTCAGCTATGTAGCTATAACTACTACAGTACCTGTTTGTGTAGTACATTTTTGTGGAATTTCATGGGGTTTTGAGGGGGTAGTTTGTTTTTCTTTTTTTAAAGCAGAGCTGTTTGCTAGGATCTAAACTTTGATTCAAACTATCACTGCTGAATGAACTGAATTAAACAGAGACCTTGCTAGGAAGTTACGTTATAAATTGTTTTTATTTAGAGAGTACTTTAGGACACATAAAGATTGCATGCAGTACTTTGTTCATACTTTATGGCCTGTGTACATTTTGGTACATTATTATGAGATATAAATACATATAGACTGTATTTAGTTTCTTTAACAAAACTTCTAATTTCTTTTGGTTGCCGTGGGAATTTTTTGGTAGTTAGGATTTCATTTACTACTCTGAGTTAGAGAGCAGTTAGAACCTGCAGAGCTCAGTTTTTGCTAACCCATAATAAGAGGTATTTTAGGAAGCCTGGGCAACAGAAACATGGTTGAGTCACTAATACATAGTATACAGGTGATGTAAGTTCCCATCTAGCCTAACACTGGAACAGGCTTCCTAGAGAGGTGGTTGATGCCCCAAGCCTGTCAGTGTTTTAAGAGGCGTTTACACAATGCCCTCAATAACATACTTTAACTTTTGGTCAGCCCTGAAGTGGTCAGGCAGTTGGACTAGATGATTGTTGTAGGTCCCTTCCAGCTAAACTGCTCTATTCAATTCTATTCTACTCTATTCTATTCTATTCTAATTGCAATATAAAAGATACATTTATTAATCAGGTAGTAATTGCTATGAATAACAACCACATCTTACCAACAAAGCAACCATTTAATATTGTTATTCTTTAATAACCAGTTTAATTATTCAGCCCAATTTCAGATTGTAAGAGCAATTTTTTTATATCTTAGTGTTGTGTTTTAGCATACAAGTAGATTATCTAGACGATGTGACCTAGAATAAAATCATATTCCATTTGTTACCTTTTTTGTTTTGTTTTGTTCTTGGAGATGTAAAAAGGTCTGAAATAGTAGATAGCTTCTTTAGAAGCTCAGTAGGCTGGGTCCTAATGCCATGCAAAGAACAGTAAGTGATGTTAGCTATAAGAGAGAGAAATTATTTTTATTAAGCTAGTTTAAAATGTTTCTTTCTTTGCAGTACTATTTCATTGATTTTAATACAGAAATAAATGTTTTCTTACATAGTAATTGCCATACTGAATCAAGACAAAACTTAAATCTTTTTAAGTCTCCTTTGCAATAGTGGCAGGAATCAAAGGACCTTGGGGAAGCACTCTGAAGTACAAGGGTAGGGAATAATCCCGTCTTTCTTAATCAATTAAAAATACTTTAAAACCTCAAATTCTGAACATGGATTCATAATCCTTCTTTCTATAATTATTGTTTTTTATACTACTGCAAATCTAGATGTTGACATTATCTATATAAACTGCAAAGGATAGCTTGTATCCTGCTAAACACTTGCTCTTAACTATAGTTACAAATAATATTACTTATAAGTAATGCTGCCTTGCAGAAATACCCCTTGGCTAATTTTGCAGTGTATCAGCAAAATTATTTTAACTGATTTAAAATTTTCTGCCTTCATTTTATTAAACTGAATGTTTTCTTGTTCTTGAGTGGGAGCTGAATTTTAGTACGATGGGATTATATTAACATTATCTGTGTTTTAAACTGGAACACACCATGCTTTCCTGAATTTATAGCCATCTGAATTTTTGGAAGAGGAGATTTAATTTGCAGTTCTGTGTTGTTACTGGTGCTTTTACAGCTTGTTGTGCTGTAATTTCAGTCTTGGGGATGCATGTGAGTAACTGTACTTGAACAAATCACTTGTAGAGTATATATACAATAATTCTCATGCTTCTAAGAAATATTTGCTCTGCTGTGAAGTACACATAATATCTCATTTGCTCAGAAATATAAAGAAATAATGAAATGTACAACATTCCTAACATAAAAACAGTAACTCCAGTTGAAGCTACCATTCAAGCACACTGCAGGAATACTGAACATCTGAAAAAAACGAAAATTCTTGAAAAATACTGGACAAAATTTATGAAGAGAAAATGGGATGTGTCCAAGGAAACACACAGGCATGCATGACAGTTTATGATTTGCAATAGAATTTTGTTACAGGAATCATCATATTGTTTCTCATGTCTGCCTTTCATTACTCTGTCATAGTTTTCTTTGAATTCCTCTATGAGGGAGGATGAACTTGATCAAAAACCTCCTCTTTTGTTATAAAACCCAATAATCTAGAGTTGGAAAGAGAGGTGGTACTCCTTGATATGTTGGTATTCTGTATGTCCTTACTTGGCACAGCATCAGTACCTGCAGCTACAGTTTGGCTTCCTGGGAAAAAAGCCTGGTCTGAATACAATGAAGATTAAAAATGTTACAAAATTGTAACCGCTTACATGCAGCTCACATAAAAGATCTTTCTATTTATGTGTTTATTTGGTCTTTTGAATACAGTATGAATGATAGCATGGATGCATCAGTGATATGGAGGTATCTTATGCAACCATTTAAAATTCATTAGAAAGAAACTATTACACTTCATGGACTTTTGGATTATGTCTTTACTGGAGCATAATCATCAATCAGCAAAGCAAGTCTTCAGGAAGAATTCACTCTTGCTCCTCAGCTGAGGATACAAACTCAAGATGGTTGCACAGTAGTAGTGTTCTTCCATTTAGACTGACATTTTCTGCCCAAACTTTTTTTATTTCCATGGAGTGATGGGTTGATGCAACATCAAGAGTATTCACAGAAGCTAATTTTAATCTTTGGTGCGTAATTTCTCCTGTTCCCTTCTATGCCAGTCTCTGGGTGTGTGCAGTGGATTCCTTAAGAGGATGATTTTCAATATGAGCCTAACTTGAACAGCTGTATCATCTGCTGCTGAGGGAATTAAGCTCTACTGATTGTAGAGGTAGTCTGCAAACACTAGCCTATCTTGATCTTTCTGAATAACTCACATCATTGCCTCAAAGTATCTGAGTTTGGCTTCTCTGTCCATCAGTCTGTCTGCATACATGTCTATGAGCACTCCTTAATGCTTTTGAACCATTAGCTGTTTTTAGCAAAAATTTGACAGAAGGAAGGAACTCTGCAACAGAACAGAATAGAACAGAATTTCAGTTGACAGGGACCTAAAATGATCATCTAGTCCAACTGCCTGACTACTTCAGGGCCGACCAAAAGCTAAAGCATGTTATTGAGGGCATTGTCCAAATGACTCTCAAACACTGACTGGCTTGGGGCATCGACCACCTCTCTAGGAAGCCTGTTCCAGTGCTTGACCACCCCCTCAGTAAAGCGATGTTTCCGAGTGTCCAGTCTAAACCTCCCCTGGCACAGCTCTGAGCCATTCCCAGGCATCCTGTCACTCGATCCCAGGGAGAAGAGATCAGCACCTCCCTCTCCACTTTCCCTCCTCAGGAACCTGTAGAGAACAATGGGGTCACAACTCAGCCTCCTACTCTCCAAACTAGACAAACCCAAAGTCCTCAGCTGCTCCTCACAGGACATGCCTTCCAGCCCTTGCACCAGCTTTGTTGCCCTCCTCTGGATGCATACAGTTTCCTTCACATCCTTCTTAAATTGTGGGCCCCAGAACTGCTAAGTACAGTGGGATAATCCCCTCTTTTGCCTGGCTCATTATCCTGTGTTTGATGCACCCCAGGATGCGGTTTGCCCTCTTGGCTGCCAGGGAATGCTGCTGACTCATGTTGAGCCTGCTGTCCACCAGCACCCCAGATCCCTTTCTGCAGGGCTGCTCCACAGCCACTCCTCTCCCAATTCATACTTGTGCCCGGCATTACTCTGTCCCAGGTGCCAAGTTTGGCATTTATTCTCGTTAAATTTCATGCCACTGATGATTGCCCAATGCTCCAATGGACCTTGATCCCTCTGCAAGGCCACTTGTCCCTCAGGAGAATCAGCAGCACCTCCCAGTTTACTATCATCAGCAAACTTGCTAATGGTGTATTCAACTCCTATATCCAAATCATTGACAAATACATTGAACACAACTGGCCCTAGAATTGAGCCCTGACAAACACTGGTGGTGACCAGTCACCAGCCAGAGGTAGCCCCATTCACTACAACCCTTTGAGCCCTGCCCTTCAGCCTGTTCTTCACCCAGAGCACCACGAACCTGCTTATCCCACAGCTGGACAACTTGTGCAGAAGGATGCTGTGAGGCACAGTATCAAAAGCCTTACTAAAGTTAAAAAAATACGTCCACCGCCTTCCCTTTATCCACTAGGCGGGTGACCTTATCATAGAAGGATATCACATTTGTTAAACAGGCCTTTCCCTTTGTGAACCCGTGTTGACTGTGCCTGAAGATTGCATTGTTCTTTAAATGCCTTTCAATAGTACGCAGTATGATCTTCATAATTTTTCCAGGAACTGAACAGGTCTGTAGTTCCCTGGGTCTTTCTTCATGCCCTTTTTGTAAATTGGACTAACATTGGCTAGCTTCCAGTCAGCAGGGTCCTCCCCAGACTCCAAAGACCTTTGGTAGATGATCGAGAGGGATCCTGCCATAATAACCGCTAGCTCCCTCAGTACCCTGGGACGAATCCCACCAGGCCCCATGGACTTCCGAACATTCATCTGATACAGCTGGTCCCTTACAGTTTCAGTGTCCACAAATGGAAAGTCACTGTTGTCACACTTGTGGGCCTCTGACTCAGAGGACCAGGCAGCCCACAGTCTGTCAGTTTTGTTAAAGACTGAAGCAAAAAATGCATTGAATGCCTCCACTTTTTCTTCATCCCTATTAGTCAGGTGACCATCTTGAACATACTTAGATTTCTGTAAGTTCTGCAAAAATTAGCAGCTATGTACAGGAGAAAGCTAAGTCAGAACTTCCATTGAGCATGAACTCTACAGTGTCACGACCAAGACAGACCAGGGAGTCATGTTGAATTTGGAATTCCCTTGGGCTAAATTAAGGTGAAACGACACCAAACAATCAGTTAAACATTTTATTCATGACAGAAGCAACCTGAATTTGAGAGGCGTAACAGTAAGTGGTGTGGCTTCTCACAACAGGAATTGGCATGGAACTAGCTCAGTAAACTGTGTAACCCGTGGTAACCTTATACATCAATACAGGGAATAAGGAAAGAAAAGGAAAAAGAGAGAACAAGACAGGAAGACAAAAAGGAAGAGAGAAAGATTTCACCAGCCCTGGGCTCAGTATTGGTCCAGTCAGCCAAGAGGTCTAATTCCAGTGGGCTTGCATCCATGGGGGCTCAGTTTGTGCCCTTTTATCATCCTTGCCCCTCCTTAGGGTGGGCACCTGAACTCATCAGGCCAATTAGGTGTCATGATCAGTTTGTGAGCCTTTGGGCTTGGGGGTCACCTGGGGATCAATCTTCCCCTCCCTGCAGATGTGATCTTTTGCCATGCATGCATGGAGAGCTGTCCTGCTCAGCGTTACCAAAAACAGCATTGTCAGAACAGGGAGCTGTGCACCCTCTGGCAGGACCTCCCTGTCCTGTTGCTGACAGGCTTGATCAGCTCCTTCTCATCCGTGGCTCCTTGCTGGGCAGGGTTCATGCAGAGTTCTTAGTTAAGCAGAACTTGCCCCACCACAATGTTTGAGACATTAACTCTTTCAGTCTCTCACATACAGTTAGCTATTTATATGGTTTCCTGTCTAGCAGTTGGCATGCATGTACTGGCTAAGCTATTAGCACATAGAAAGCTAGTAACAAGCCGCAGTATGCCCTCTCACTTGTCTTGCTCAAAATGGAGGGATGTGAGAAATAATTACAGGAAACATGGCAGGGCAGAATGGCCAAAGAGCAAGAACTGAACTGATAATGTGAGAGGAGGGGAGGAGTTGTAAGAAAACGGATGACTGGAGATTCTTGTTGCTGAGTGGCAGCAGGAATATGGGACACATTCACAGAAATCACATTTCATTAGGTCTAGTGTTCACTTGTTTTATTTTTTGGGGAAGAAGTTTAATCTCGATCTTGGTTTTCATGTTTCAACAAGTAGATATTGATGTTCATAAGTGATTGATTCCTAACTATTATGTTTAAAGTGTACCCAACATGGTAATACTGGATGACTAAAACCCTTTTGTTGTAGGTGGAAGCAGGCTAGGATACCATAATGTATTTTTTTTTTCCAAGAACTGACTGTGTTTATTACTGGAACCGTGTAGGGATACTTATGGTGACAGGAGTGTTGAACAATGTAAGCGTATGCTAGTTGAAGTGTTCTACACAAAGTTGATGAGAGCTTTCCCTGAGGAATGACTAATCAGACTAATAAAAATCAATATTCAAACTTGATAAAAATAGTAGCTGAAAACAGGTGAAGCTTCATCACTGTAGACAATGTGCAGCACATCTTCTCTGGCCTTGTTTTTGAAATGGCATAGCCTTTGCTGTCTTCATCCTAAATGCTGTGTGCCTCTCCTTTCTGTATGCACAGACCGTAACACAGTTCTTGCATGAGGCCATTATTTTTCTTCTTTCCCCTTGCTATGCCCCTGTCTTTGTTTCCTCTGTGAAGTGTATGTCTTTTTGCTTATCTCCCTCTTTTGTACAATGCATTTCGCCCAGCGTGGTGTGTAAATCTTTGTCCCACCGTGAGCCACTCTCCCACTTCTCCGCAGTAAAACGTGAAATTGCTTTCTGCCTACCTCTGAATAGTAAAATCTCCTTCTAAATTCAGATATAAGTGACCAGCCCAGAGGTGAACTCACTCTGCACGTTAAACGACTGATTAAAAGGCTAACTGTAATTTATTCCGGAACAGAACACGTAAAAGCCAGAAACGCGGAATCCGAGCTGGAACACCAGCCCCGCTGAGCAGCTAGCTGGCGGCTGGCGGTGGTGGGGCACGCTGGCCCCCACGGCCTCCTTGCCGCGGTTGCCTCAGGGCCGGCAAAGGCCCTGTCACCTCTGAGGTGTCTGCCCTCCCTCCTCGCACGACTCGGGAAGAGCAGGTCCGCGGCCCGCCTGCCGCGGGAGCTCCCCTCAGTTGGTACGGCCGCGGTGCTCCGCCAGCCTCCGGAGGTCGCAGCTACACAACCTCCATCCCCACCGGGCACCACCGGGCAGCAGCCGGGTGGCATGGCTCTCAGGAAGGGGGGCAGGTCCCGGTGGCCGAGGGCTGGCGAAGGGGCTGCAGCGCCCGCCGGGCCGGGCCAGGCCCCCTCCTCCCGCTCCCCACCCAGGCACCGCCCCNTGGCCCGCAGGGGCGAGCCCACTCCCTCTGTTCCCGCCCCCCCGGCCGCGATTGGTCGCTACTTCTTCATCTTGGCCCAACATTGGCCGCTGCTTGTAGCNGGGGTGCGTGCGGGTCCCTGCGGGGGCCGGCCCGGCCGGGCCCGGCGGCTGTAGGTCGAGCCCGGCCCAGCCTCCGCTCAAGCGCGGGGCTCTGCCTGAGGCCTCCTCCTGGCGAAGGAGGGCGGTGGTGGAGCCAGGCAGGGCCTCGCCGCGGCTGTCTTCCGCCCCCGGGGCAGTCGCTTGGGCCGCGGAGCGGCGGCCACCCCTCAGGGACAGGCTTGCGGGGCCGGCCCCGGTGGTGCTGTGGCCGAGGGAGAGGCCGAGAGGGCCCCGAGGTCGTCTCCGTCCCGCGCAGCGGGCCGTGGTGGCCCGGCGTGTCCATGTGCCTGAGGGGCCGAGGCCGTTGGTGGGCGCGGTGAAGCCGGCGGGGCACGCAGCTTCATTGCAGGCAGGGGCAGGCCTTCAGTTCAAAGTTTAGTGGGTTTGGGGTTTTTGGGGGGTTAGTTGGGTGTTTTTTTTCCCCCACAACAATGTGACGGTGACTCAGTGTCCCGGGGGCCGGCAGGGGAGCCTGCTGCGTGGTGCTGTGGCCGGAGAGCCGTCGGCGATGGCGGGCGTGGGCTCCCCGTCCTGCGCAGCATGCCTCCGAGGGCAGCCCCGCCAGCTGGGCGGGTTGGGTTCTCGCAGTCCTACCTCAGACAAAGTAGAAATGGGTATGAGCAGGCTCCCTTCTAAAGTAACTCACTTGCCGTTGCTTGAACTCAGTTACGAAGCACTCGCACTACCCGTTTGCTGGAGGAGAGGTGGTCTGAGCCGGCTGTGAGCAGAACCACCCCCAAACTCAGGGACGGAAGGAGTGTGTCTTGGGCCCGGAATCCAGAGGAGATTTGTTAAGGTGGATCAGTTAAAAGCATCCGTTTTCTTCCACACGAACAAAAATGCATTAACCTGTAGTTACACTGCGCAGTATGGGTTTTTCACCTGGATGAGAGCCTCCTTGAGGGTGTTTCCTCTGTGTGCTTTGATGTTGTACCTTCGGTAGGTTCACATGAACTGCTTATCTTCAGCTGTGCTGACAGCTGTGGAACTGAGTTCTCTGACCACTGCGTGCTGCAGATATGCTTGACCGCATACTGCTGGTGAATTAACACTTTTTATGAAGAATATATGTTGGTTAAATACCATGTACATGCACGGTACATAAAGATAAAAAAAGGCATGAAAAGTTGGTATTACAACTGTGATGCTGAGTGCCGTATAGGATGTGTTTGAAAGCTTAGAGCCTGCATTTGGGTCCTTTTTCTATACTCTGACATGTTCAGATACTTCATTCTTTTGGTGTGGTTCTTGATTCGCACTTGTCTGTGTACACCGTTAAGCAATTTAGAGGAATGATTTTTTTTGTTAAAGTTCTGTAACACTGTATCTAGAAAAAATAAATTATGTCCTGTAGCAATAAAGAGTGCTGTCAGACTGTTACTATTCTGTGTTAATGCACAAATCATGAAGAATACATACTTTATAGATGTAAACTTAATTTAGGAGTAGTATGCATATTTAAATTTGTGTAACCAAATATATGTAATAAATTTATTTGCAGCTGACTCAGACTTGCACAGAATTGATTTCCTGCTCTTTCTCACCCATTAAAGAAAGAAAAATGCCTGGAAAAAGTTGTTCATAAAAATAATTATTTTGAAATTGCATTAAAACACAGGATCAGGAGACTTCTGTGAAATATGCCAATGTTTTTATTTCCTTTGCCAACTCAGTGAATTACAATGTAGTGTAGGTAGTGTGCAAAAGTTCTTGACAGATCAAAGCCTCATCAAAATAAGACATATATATGAATTACTGCCTTGTTAAGCTAGCTGCTCCCATGAAGTTGTTTACTTCTGCAAAAGCAGTTTAGCATAGCAAATGAATTATTCAGCTACGATGTATTGCATTAATTCAGCAAATACTGTTAACGGGTATATTTAGCAAAAAGTTAAGCTGGCACTGGTACCATTTTTACATAGTAATCTCCCTTGTGGACCATAGTACTTGTTGAGTTCTGTTTGATTCTTGGCTTGAGCAAAACAAAAAGTATTACTGTGCTTTATAGCAGCAGAGGCCAGAATGCCATTGTACTAAGGACAATACGTTTGTAAGGTAGACAGTCCCTGGCTTGTAGTTTGCGGTGTAAATAGTGTGTGTTTGGCATCTGAGGTAATTGGAGTTGTGGATGTACTTGATGTTGCAAGCATAAAATTTACAGTTCAATAAAGGTTTATACTAGTATTTCTGACTAATATTTTGAACAAAGTATGTGGAGCAAATTTGTGCTAATTCATTTATTCACTGATACATTAATGATCCCCCTGCATTTTTATGGATAGGGCTGTAAGTGATAGATTCCGCTGCAGAGTTATAATGATGTTTCAGCAGTCTTTTATCTATATGCTTAGCAGTGTATTTGGACAGGTCCCAAAGGTCATCTTTGCATTCATTTCAGTTGGCAAATGTATTTAAAAACTGCAGTTAATACCTTGAAACAATGTTCAAGTTACAGAAACAACTTTGAATGTGGCATAAATACAGGTAAACCCAAACCACTGGAGGAGGGGAGTGCTAGCTAACCGTGGTGTTCTGTTCAGAGCATCCATGCAGAAGTGATTAATTTGAATGTCCTTAAGACACAGTAACCTGAGCTTTGGATGGTACTTTCTATCAGTGTTTAACTTCAGCTTCTGTGGTTTTGCTAGCCTAAACTTGAACAAAACACACTTCATGCTGTTTATCACAGGAATATCCTGAAGTGCTTGGAGTAGTGCTGTACATGTTTAATATAAGGGCACCTATTTGACTTGCCAAAGTGTAAAATATAGTAGGTCTTGCAAGGACCTTGGTTGTCTTACAGGCTGCACCTGGCTGGCTGTTTTTGTGGTATTTGTGGAGCAGGGCTATAACTTAATTATATGGGAAATGGAGGTAATTATTAAAGAGCTTTTAGTAATGAGTGGAATACTCTCCAAGAATGACAGAATGGATGGCCATGTAAAATACTAAATGCTCATGTGTCAGTGGGAGAAACTATTTAGACATTTTGCTGCNTTTACTAGACCCTTATACAGCATTTAAGGTAACTGAATATGTGACTGTGAAAGCAGAGAGAATTTCAGCTGGCACATATGTATGTGTCCTTTTGTGTGTGCTTACAGTTATTAAAACATGACCTGAAAAGTTTGTGGTTGTTCAGATGCTACAGTCCCCTGTGGTTTTTATGTATTGCTGTAACATCAGTAGTATCTCTGTACTAGGGACTAAGGAGGGAAGAGAAAATTCGAGGTGGTAACTGATTTGAGTATGAAGTGATGCAACTAGTTGATACTACAGAAAAGTAGAATGCAGAGAAATAATTCTGATCCTCAGGGTGGATTGTGGATGATTGCTCAGGAGATTAGTGATAATCAGTTACACCAAAATGTCCTACCCTGTCAGTTTAGTGTCAGAGGTGAAATTTCTGAAACAATTGAGAAGGTTCCCTAACCCAAATTATTTTAAAGCAATAGCAGAACCCACCTTCTGCTTTAGTGGCTCTCTGGTTGACTTTGTATCTTAAACAGGTGTGTCTTCATCACATGTTTGGTAAACAAGATACTTGTAGCTTGGTGACAGCTTAAAAAAAATTGTAGTGTAAGATTTTGAGCTGTTCTCAGAGTCAGGAATCTGCAACAATATTTTTGAGGCCCAGAAATTGGCTCCTAGGTAAAGGATCTGTATTGTGTNACAAAAAAAAAAAAAAATCAAGTATTTGTACCACACCCAGTAAAATTGGTGCAATTTCATACAGCATATCATTTAACCTTTTAGAAATCTAAAAAAAAAAAAAAAAAATTAAAAATGTGTAAAAGTAATAGAGAAGTTGATCAGCAGAGAAATTGTGATTTATCTTTAAGTTATGTGAAAGCAAGCAAATAGTGATTGGGAGTCATGTTGTAGTTTGTATCTTACTCGACACACCAGTGGTTTGGAAAAAAATCACACAGATTTTCCCCCTCTACCCTAACATAGTTACACACGATTGTGATTCCAGCCCTGGGAGCAGAATAAATATCTGAAATACTGCAGGGCTAGTTTAGAGACATGATCATGGGGTCAGTAGGGACCTCAAACAGTTACCCTGTCAGGTTTTTCCTCTCTCCCAACCATTCCTAACAGTGATTCTTCATTAGGTGTTTGAATCCCTTTCTCTGGGCTTCATTGCTGACTGATGTTCTTCGGCCTTCCCAGGCAGTCTGTTCGAGTGGTACTATATTCCTACTCGTAGAATCGTTTTGCTTACGTCGTTTCCAAGTGTCAGGGAAATCTTCCTTGCTGATGTTTAAGAGTGATCTTTTTTGAAGTATGGTACTTAAAACTACATGCAGAGTGCTAGATCCGATTTTAACAGCATCGATCAGGGTGGAAGGGTTACTTTTCCTGTCTTGTAGCCTTCACTCTAACACAGCTCCATATGTTGCTGTTTGCCAAAGCAGAGGAAAGTATTGACATGTGTGTAACTTGCAGTCCTCTGTAATCCTCTGCTGCCTTTCTGCTTAGCTGCACATTGCCAATTATTCCCCTTTTGATAATTTGCTCAGTTGTTTATTCCTACCTAACAATAATATCCTGTGCTTGTCTTATTAATGATTTCACTTTCTTCACAGGTGTGTTAGAATAATTTCACATTCTGTTTCTAAAATGTAAAAGTCTTGAAGGTCCAACTGACTTTAGGTGAGCTCTCCTGTCTGTCAGTTGATCAGAGGCTTTTTATCCAAGATACAGAATTCTGTTTATGAAAGGAAAAGGAGGAGTTTAAAGCAGTGAGTTTTTGCAGTTCTTGAGGAGAAAAATTACTTCCAAAAAATGACTTTCACTACTTTCAGTAGTGATTATTACATGTTTGGGGTTAACTTTGCTTTAATGAAGACAGTTATGCAAGATGAAAGACAGCAGTGCAAAAATACGTCTTTGAGCCTCATAAATTGCTGAACTGTCTCTCTCCGTCGTGTAGGAGTTTCAAGTACCTGAACTTCCACCTTGAGATTTTCTTGTTACCTCTTATTTGCTGCGTTTATCAGGCAGAAAGAAAGTGACTGTTCTAACTTCAAGTATGTTGAGGTCATCTGCACTGATAAAAGTAAAAGCGAACCTTGTCTGCTTGAACTGTAGAAATGTTTTGGCTTTTTGTTTAGTACTGGCTTCTATTTGCTATCTTTCAGCTCTAGAGAAATGCTTCCTACTCTAGAAAGTTTGTAATTGGAGCTGAAACAGAAATGCAAAATGTGAAAGTCATAGGCAAAGGAAAAAGAGAGGAGGGGTATGGGGGTGAGGGGGAGTTGGTGCTTTTTTTAGTGGATGAGTAATTTGAGTAGCATGGAGAGAAGGAGACAGACTACTGATACACCTTTTCTTAAAAATAAGGACTGAATTTCTGCATATCTTCTGAAAAGAAGTAGGTAAAAATTACTACTTCCATGCCCTTAGTTTAGTACACATATTTAGAATACAAAAACTTGTGATGTTGGGGAAGAAGAGGGATATGAAGGTTCAGCTGATGATTAGCAGCCTGTAACAATGTTCTGTATTAACAGAACACATCACTACAGGGGCTACTGGCAAAGTGGCTTTTTATTCTTAAAGTTATAAAGCTAACTTTCTAAGGGAGGATGGGACTTGTTCTTAGTTGGTTAGTACATGACATACCGTCCTTATCTTTAGAAGCTTTTAGTACTTCAGCTACTTTATCTTCCTCTCTCTTGATTTGAGATTTAATGTGGAATATCTGCTGAAGCTATTCGTCAGGGTGAAAACTGGAAAAGCGATTAATTGTGGTAAGCCAGGGCTGGCAGTTGGTAGGACAGATTTGCATGTCCTACCAAAGTCAGGGTTGAGTCAAGATCAAGGAAGAAGAAAGGGATGCATTCAAACTATGGTTTTGTATAAAACAGTAGGGAGCTGGGCTAAATATAGAGCAAGTCAGTGGAAATAAACTGGAAATAATGCAGAAGATGAGTGTAATGTTGGAGCAGATAGATTGTCAGAGGACAGTGAAAAATCAGCGCTGGAATGGTTAGAGTGGTGCCCAGTGAAGGGTGGGTCCGTAGCTCAGGAATGCAGCGGCTTTGGCAGCAGAGTTTGCATAGTGATTCCTGCCCGGAGCCGCTTGTGTCTGGCTTGGTTCTACCACCTCTGCTGTGCTAATGAAACTTATCTGCTGAGCTTTAAAAAAAATGAAGACAGAATTAGACCATCAAAGAAGGGGATTTGGTAAAGCTGAGTAACTTCACACAGTCCAATTTACAGCTTGACAGCCAGCTGTTGTAACTACAGCTGAAGCTGCATCAGAGCAAGCCAGCCTAACCCTGGCTTTTTGGCTGAAGTGAATAGATGGCAGACTATCTGTAGAGGGATTCTGTGCACCCATGTTGGTTGGAAGAGCTTGGATGAAGGAATAGGAACTGTTCAGGATCTTGAACTGTAGGAGAATGTCTAAGGACAGAAAGGAACTCTGTCAAGATGGTGGTTTGTAGCAACTCACCCATTCAGACACCTCTACCTGGGAGGTCGTGACTGGGTTCCACTTGTAAAAGGAGTTCTGGACTTGAAGCAATTTTGTGTCTCTATTTTTCTTCATGACTTTACTAATTGCCCTGTGAATATATCCAATATATTTCATTCAGAGCAACCATTTAGACTTGCCTGCATATACTTGAATTCACTATTGTTTGTATAATGCCAGCACCTGTTCCCTTTAGAGTCTGGTGAAATTTTGCATAATTTGGATGGCATTGTGAATTGTATATGCTGACTATAGGAGGTCATTAGCTGAGATTAGGAGTATGCAGACAATGTCCAAAATACTAACTGACTTGCTTCTTCTAGCTTGCGTGTTGACTAATGCTTTGATAAATGCAGAAATTGAACTATTTATATTTGTATGCCTTAATGGATTGTAATATTTCAGAACCTCAGTTTTGTATTTATGGCACAAAATGCCTACAAAACTGCAAACTTTCTGGGAAATGCAAAATGTAAACTGTGTAGTACTGAAGTGGAAGGAAACTGCTATCAGCTTCCTGGTGTTTATCCCCTCTCTCTTGGTATTTGGGAAGAGACTCAGAGCAGTATCAGAATATTTTGCAATTATCTTGCTTTGGGTGGTCTTTCACTGTAAAATATGTGTGTGTGGAGGTGGATGCTAGTAGTGTTTTGTTTATATATATTTGTTACCTTTTCAGGCAATTCCAAGGGGTGTCTGTATCTTAATGTAGTGTGACACTGAAGCATTCATATGGCATTGAGATAAGACAAATTGTATTCATCAGTAAGGAGAGGAAGAAAAAGACATGAAGCCTGCTTTAATTTTGTCTTCAGATCTGTTCTGTTGAAATAGAAAGCTTTTTTTCCTGAAGCAGAATTTCTGTCCTGTAAATTGTTGATTACTAACCATTTACATTTTAGGCACAAATAACATGTTTTCTACATTAAAATGCTACTAAATACCTGGGAGGTGGGGTCTGTCTGGTGGTCTCATCTTTCTCCTGTTGTGCCAAAGAACAATCTCTTACTATTCTTCGATCTGATTTCGTATTCCTTGGGGACTAGGAGTTTGGCCCATGGTAGGAATTGCAGTGGAAGGATGCTCTGGAACTAAATCCTTCCCCTCCCTTTCAGCCCTGGAATGCACACCTTTTCCTCCTCTCGCCTGTTAACAGCAGGCAGCATGGTCTGGTTCTGATCTCTTCCTGCTGCTGGAGCTGAAAGCCTGTGCGAATAGCCTCGCTGCAGGGATGGGGCTGCAAGGCAACTGGGGAGGCTGTGGGCGGGTGAGGTCAGTAGAGACCAAGGAATGAGTGAACTGTCGGTACCTAACTGTGGTACTGTATATGCTTAGTGTCATAAGACTGCCTTTTATTGGTATTCTACTGTTGCTAGCATTGATTCTGGTTATATCAAAATTGATGGGGTCAGGCTAGTAGTATAAACATGTTGACACCAAGTGTGCATGCACACTTTTAAGCTACGAGTTTAGTTTGGAGCAATTTAACAAGTAGGTGTAAAGAGCCCAGGAGTGTTTCTGAAGTTCACAGAATACAAATTTGCTGTGATCAGTATTTTCATTAGCTCTCTAAATAGTGTTAAATGCAGAATTATTTTTGTCATTAAAGTGGGCAAGTTGACAATAAGCATTTCTTTTATTCACAAAGGTTTTCAGGTATCTTTAATTGCCTAAGCTGTATTTCCAAAGTTAGGGCTACAGTGGAAAAAATATCTCATTCATGTTTGCTGAAAGGATGCTTTGCACCATTGAGATACCAGAGACCTAAACTGGTCAATCCGTTTGAAGGTGCAGCCAGCTGCTGTTTCAGTCATTAACAAAATAATCAGTTTCTGTAATCTGAGAGGTAAAAAAAAAAAAAAATTATTTTCTTTTAAAGTCAATTCAGTGGTAGGCCAGTCTGCCAGCTTACTGAACTTGGACCACAGGTTACTTTCAGCCTCAGGCAAAGAGAAGGAACTATATAGTAAGTAAAAACATTCACTTAGTGGAATCTATAGCTCAAAGGAGAGTGCAAAATGACCTGGAAGGTTAATGAAAAGATGATAAAGCCTGAAAAATAAATCCCATATTCCATTTTTCAGTGTACATGTAGCTGAGCTGATACTGCTTATGAAAATAATCACTATTACGTTCTCATATATCCTAGTGAGCAGCCTAAAGTCACTGCTAAACCAAAGGCTTTGAAGAAGGAACCTTTGGATGAATAAATTCATTAGAAAAAGGTTTAATTTCTGCTTATGATGGTGCGCTGGTTTGGGCTGGGATAGAGTTAAATTTCTTCTTAGGAGCTTGTATGGGCTATGTTTTGGATTTCTTGCTCGACACAGGGTTGATAACACAGGGATGTTTTAGTTCTTGCTGAGCGGTGCTTACACAGCATCAGGGCCTTCTCTGTCTCACTGCCCTGCCAATGAGCAGGCTGGGGGTGCGCAAGAAACTGGGAGGGGACACAGTTGGGACAACTGACCCCAACTGATTAAAAGGATATTCCAGACCGTCCGGCATCACACTTAGAAGCAATACTGCTAGGGGAAGAGGTTGGCCAGGCTCTGTTACTTTGGAACCGTCTAGGCACTGGTGGCTTACTGGTGAGTTTTACGGGTGTTTTTCATCACTCTTTTTCCTTGCTTCTGTGTCTTTTCCACTTTATTTTCTTTTTTCCTTTTTAAAAAATTATTAAACTGTCTTTTTCTCAGCCCATGATTTTTCTCACTTTTACCCTTCGGACTCTTTCTCCTGTCCCATCGGGTGGGGAAGTAAGTGAGTAGCTATGTGGTGTGTAGCTGCTTACCGGGGTTAGACCATGACATACAGCTTTCTGAGGTTTAGATAAATCCCAGACAGTGGAGGTAAATTCTAACTGCATATTCATTGTTTTGAGTGGTAATTTGCTGGTGTATGTAGTTTGAAGCTTGTGAGCATAGTAAAATTTTTAAAGAATTTCAGTGTTAATCTGCCCATAGTGGCAAGAGAGGGAAATTGTGACAGTAATATATTGTTTTAAATTATTGAAATATTCCTCTCCCTTTTTTGGATTATTCCATGCTTTTCTTTTGTTAACTGAAATGGAGTAATCGCTCTACTGTCCTGAGCAGTGGTGCTTAGAAAAACTGAAAATTCTCCATTCTAATTCAAATTTCTTTTTAATTTATCTGCTCTTGGAATCTTTCAATACCTGCAGGAAAGAGATGTATAATATGGTTACAGATAAAGAATATTGGATAATACAGTTTTAAATTTAATGTGAATATTTTTACCTGTAACTTCTATCTGAGTTGATCAGGGATATAGTTCCATTATGATTCTGAATTAGTCAGGTAAGGGAGCAGGTGTCAAGAATGTGAATTTTTTTTAAATTGCACCCATTTGACAGCCAAATGCATTCATATACTTCTGGGAGTAAATGCAGATTTTTTTTTTAAGACGATAACCTAGAAAATGGTAATTGTGTCAGTATTACATGCATTCCCTTTTCAGACCTTGAATGTGAGATCCTGTTCTTGTGGAAGAACGCGGTTTCTGTAATTCGTAGATGTAAAAGAAAAAAGCAGCTGAGTAGGATAAAGGAGATTTGATTTTCCTTCTGTGTCAAGTGTTGGTGAGATTGAGATCAGAATATGCATATAAGTTTAAGAATGCTGGGAAAAATCTGAGGAAGAGCAGAAAAAGTTATCTGATGTTAAAAGACTGAAAAAAATTCTTTACAGGTCTTTAAAAAAAAAAAGCTGGTTAAATACCTTCTGCAGCAGAAAATTATGCGCAGCAGAAAATTATGCGCACCCCCCTCCCCTCTTTGGGACGAAAATGTCTTGAGATGGCTTCCCGCTCCCCCCCCCCGCCCTGCTACGCACTCCTAATTCTGTTTTTCCCCGTGCGGTATGTAATAGGCCTAAGAGGTGACTGTATATGTGAATGAATGATACCAAGAAAATAAAACTGGATATAATAGGGTGAAAACAAGACCCAGGTAAATTTCATGGAATACTTAACTGAAAATGTCCTTATGAGGTTTCTAGGTTTATGGAATACATTTTTTTTTTTCAGTGGATACTTAGTTGCTTTCTCCTTAAACTACAAAAATTGCTAGGTATGTAAGGGAAGGTTTTTAGTCTTTCAGCTCTCGGAAGAGAGGCAACATTTTGTTCAGATGTTGAGAACTGCTTTAGATAAACTGTGCTTTCTTTCATTTATATGTATATTTATTTTCTTTTTACTGTTGCTTCTATGGACTGGTCTCTGCTCTGACAAACGGGTGCCGTCCGGGTAGATCACAGCAGTTCTGGGAGTCACGAATCAAACCTGCCTGCCTGCCCCAGCGGCAGTCAGCATCGCCCGGTTCAGGAGTTGGGAGTGTGCTACAACTGGTGTCTTACCTCTGCACCGGTGGCAGTGATTTGTTCAAGTAGTGTTGTAGATGGAGGTCGCACACTCCTTGATCCCAGAAAGCTCCTTCTCTTGTTTCTGGTGCGCAGGTTGTGAGGGAGTTGAGAGGACAAATGGAGAGGACAGTAAAGGGAGGTGTCTGGGTTTCCATGGGCAAGGACTGGGATCCTGTGGGGGGACTTACCATTTAAGTGACTAGGAAACTCTGTGGGTCCTAAATCTGGCTCTGTAAATTTGAACAGTTTGAGATTTATATGTAGGATTGTGGTCAAGGGGATGGATCTTTTCTGAATGCTCAGGTTACACTGCTAGGTTGGGAACACACATATGCAGACCTCTACAGTTAAACTTGAATATTGTGTNGTGTTACAGCCTGTAGTTTCCTGGGTCTCTGGAGCGGAGTCCTTAGTGCAGTATTTATAGAAGAGGAAGCATGCAGCTCTGCGTTGGTGATTAAGGCAGCGCCTGGGAAAGGCACTGTTCATGCACTGTGTGTTTTTGGAGACACTCTCTCCTGTTGGTTTTTTTTTTTTAATCCAGCTGTGGTAATCGAAAATGCTTTTCTGCTTTGACAGCTGCTAATAATCCTTTGAGGAATTCAAGTGACTGTAGTACCGTTTTGAAAGGATGGAGGTGTGTGTATAAACATCTTTAGCCTGAGAAGTGAATAACTAGCCTGTTTCCCCTACCTTGGTTATTTAGTCACTGGTGTGTTGCGTCTCTAAGACTGGCTTGCAGAACTGTGTCTTGTCAGTAGGTATTGGGCATGTTTTCAACAAGCCTACTAAACAGAGGTTCTGAAAAGATAGAGTAATACCCACTTGTAAGGGTAGGTTAGCCTGAAAGAAGGACCTGTGAGAGGGTATTTTGCGTCTCAGGAACTTGATTGCCTGAAATGTTTCTTGTAAATCGGTCTCTGGATTCAGATCCTAAACGCTGCCTGTTTTAGGCATGTAGGCAAATAAATGCATGGCTGCTTCTCTTATTTTGAGACATTTTGTATCAAGGTAGAAGTTAACCTCCCCTGTAAAATGAATGTGACATCCAAGTTTTCAGTAAATGGTAAAAACTTTCACGATATTGATGCAGTAAATCTTTCCCAGGGCAGAATAATAACTAGATGAACAATCTTTTAAGAGCAGTTGAATATAACATGAGATACTCTGTGCTGTGAACACCAATTTAAAAAAAAACAACCAACATTTTCATTCAGAGAGTTTGACTTTCTTGAGTGGACATCTGTTTTTGAACAATACTGGTGTTTTAGAGAACAAACTAAAATTAGGAATTAGGCAGTTATGTTTTATTTTTACGTTTTTTGTTTCAGCCACTTGTATTGCCATGTTTGAGAGCAGATTTCTCTGTTGCTGTGCTGATTTACTAATCTGTTGGATTCTGCTCTGCAAGTTAGGATGTGGCTGCTTATTGTCAGCTCCCGCTGACAGTCTGTTAACCAGCCATGTTATAATCAGTGGAAATTTAAGAATTGTCAGAGCTTGCTTGAATAAGAATGACTTGCTTGTTGACTTAGTAAGGATATTAACTGACAATTTTAAAAAATTGTCAGCCCCCTTTTTCTTACATTAGATGCAGAGACTTTTTTTAGCAGAGATGATCGAGAGTTTTCACATTTCTAAAGGATTGCAGGAGTAATATAGTTAACAACAAATTGACCATTTGAGCTTCTGTTGTTTCATATGGGATGGGCAGGTTTGGAGAAATAGCTGAAAATACTTTCAAGGAAGATTATATGTAATCAAACTACATAGAGTTTCACAGATAAATGAGGAAAAAAGCCTTTGATACCTGTGAATTTTTTCTGCAGAGGTTCAACTCAGTTGTGTCCCCGATCTGTATTGCCATGTTGCAGCTAGTGGTGGACATACTTGGACTTGCAGTGTTCATGGAACTGGGCTAGATGTTTCATGTGTAGGAAGAAGACATGACTAGGATTACATATTTTAAGGGAGATTTAGAGCCATAGATGCAATGGGGTGAGTTATAGCATGACATTTTTGTAGCAAAGGGTTTCTTAGAACTGGCTAAAGATAACAAAGTGAAGTGGACAGCATGTTATAATTTGCTTAAATGTTGCAATTTTAAGCAGTCAAATTGTAAATATTTGCCTTCTAATTTTAAGCACTTAAGTATCATCACTGTTGCTGTCAATTCACCTGGGAATGAAGCAGTGATATTTTAGACTCTTGTGGCAGGTGTTTTATTGTGAGTGTAATTTTGTTAGGTTTATTCCAACTTATTTTTTTTTCCATGTCGGGATGAAAAAGAAAGTGATTATTTTTCTTTTCTTGGAACTTGCATTTTTTTCTGAGGCCCTGAATATTCCACCGTCATTCTATTACTCATGTTTCTGTCTTTTTTTTTTTTTTTTTTTTCCTTTTTTGTGGGGAAAATCAGGCAGAAAGTATTTGGATTTTTTTCTACAGAAATTTGACTGAAGTGCAGATTGCTACGAAATGTTTTCAGAATTGCCATGCTGGCAGCTGTGGACCAAATTCTTGTAGGAAGTTATGCATCTGGACCTATTAAGGCTAGCTTCTACTCAAAGTTGTAGCTTACAATAGGTAGCTTTCTGCTATTTGTGTCTCCATTAAAGCTCTTAAGGGATCATGTGATTTCTGACAGTGCAGTCCCAAGAAAAGTATTTCTTTTTCTTTTCCTTGCATTTTATTTTTCATGATTTACGTTAGCTAGGCAGTAACACGGTTAGTTTCCTGTACATCAGTCCTAGCAAAATGACAGCTTCAACAGTGATGTTAGTTTCAAAAACAAAGAAAAAAAACCTGCTTGGACTCTTCGATAGTTGGTATATGTGTGCAGTTGTATTTTTTTAGGCAGTCCACATACTGCAACTACCAGCCTTACTAGTGGCTATTCTACTTGAAGTTGTGTAAAATAACTGCTAATAAATGGTGTCTTTGCATATAGACATTCTCTTTTTAAGGGTAGTGAAGAGATTGGTTTCACAGCTAGGAAAGAAGAAAGCTTTCTTATTGTTCTGGGGTTAAGAAAACTCTGTGTTAATGGCTGCAAACTTTATCTTCTTGGACTTCAATATCTCCTTTTCAGTTTGGTGAGTTTCAGGAACAGAAAAGCTACTGTTAATTCCATATCTAGTAAAGATTAAAATTGACTTGGAGGGACACAAAAAAGCCACTGAACATCTGAAATACTGAAGTTCTAATGGCATTTGTACAAGCAACAGCCTTTGGACATGAACTCTTGTGTTAGATTATTAATAGCTGATACTACTGCTGTAGTAAAATCTCTCTTCGTTACAATATTGGCAGGGTTCCTCCACTGTTTTTCAAGTTTCCTTATGCTACTTATCCCATGTTTTCTTGGTAAAAGCCTTAAGATCCATTAATGTGGAATACTGCTGTAGTAATAGGAGCCATATGTGGGCAATTGCCTTGTATGGCCATGCCTGCACATACTACCTGGTGTAAAGAATAAAGCCTTCTCCCTGGGACTTGGGACTTTTGTTTTCGAATGTGTGATTTGTTAATTGTACTTTTCCCGTCACAGAAATAAGTTAGCTAGGGCTGGCTGAATTGTGCTGCATTACATGAAGGCTTTTCCATTATAGTGCTTGCAAATGGTTCTTCTGCAAGCTCACATATGTGCTGTATCAGAGCTGTGTGCAGAAGTGTATCACATTCAAAAAAAAAAAGTCATGTGACATCTGGACTTGACTTTTAATTTTTTTGAAGTCTCTGTTATTTACTACAAACATATTAAGATGGGGGCAAGATCAGTGTTTATCAGTATTATTTAGTGTAGATGAAAATTCCGTTATGTGCTTTCATAACACATGAGCCCAGAGCACTTCATGTTCTTAATAATCATGTTGTTAGTGAAGCTAAAGACTTTAGAGAAATGTGAAATTCCTTGCTAAAAAAATTAAAGTGTTGGGGAAGAGGGAAATTATAAAGATGTATTGTTGTCTAACGAGTGTCTCTGTTTTTTCTCCATGTAGCAATGGGTCAAGAAGCTGGCAGAGTGGCCTGGCGCAGAGTAAGAGGAAGATACCAGAGTGTTACAGGTAGAAGATATGGACGAAGACATGCTTATGTCAATTTTAGACCGTCTTTGAACAGCCAAGACAGAGACGAACGTCAACGCAATGAAGACTGTGAAAGATTAGTTTTGGAGAATGTTCAGACAGAGAATTCTTTATGTACGTGCATATCTTTGTGTACATGCCATTTAATTGCGAGCTGGGATGTTGGGGGTGGAAGAGGGAGGCACACAGAGAAATGTGAAGGGAAGAGAGTAAAGTGTAAAAGTACACGTGTAAAGTACATCTCGTATGGCTTCATACAATGAAATTTAGCATGAAGGCACATTAAAGTATAGTCTGTCTTAGGCTGTTTAATTTTGCCTGAAGAAGGGCATTCCTGAACAAGTTAATGCATTCTAACCAACTAGACAATCATAACATTGTATAATTCAAATTATTTTGTCTTGAAATCAAATTACAAATCACATTGGGAGCAGAATACCTATTCTAACCTGCTGTTTGGAACTAAGCTATGAAATATTTAACCTATCATGGTCCAGGTTGTTCTGTCTTTGTCAACTGTAGTGTAGTTACAGTGGGATTTATTTTAAGCCTATAAAACAACTTCAAAGATTCTCTTATTATTTGTTTATACCAGTCAGACCACTTCCCTTGTTTAATGAATATTGAATGTTAGTATTTACCAAAATGTCTTCTGTGACTTTAGCATCTGAATATTAATTTCATAGAGAAATACAAAACGGCTTGTTGGATTACAAACGTAGCCCCATGTCCTTGAGCGTATGAAGCTTTCTGCTAAAAAAAGTTCGATATAGCCTCATGTCTTCCAAAGTGCCAAGTCCTGCACCTGGGTCACAACAACCCCATGCAATGCTACAGGCTTGGGGAAGAGTGGCTGGAAAGCTGCCTGGTAGAAAAGAACCTGGGGCTGTTGGTCAACAGCCAGCTGAATATGAGCCAGCAGTGTACCAAGAAGGCCAATAGCATCCTGGCTTGCATCAGAAACAGTGTGGCCAGCAGGAGCAGGGAAGTGATCGTCCCCCTGGACTTAGCCCTGGTGAGGCTGTGCCTTGAGTACTGTCTTCAGTTTGGGGTCTAGAGCACAAGACTTCTGAGGAACGGCTGGGGGAACTGGGGTTATTTAGCCTGGAGAAAAGGAGGCTGAGGGGAGACCTTATCGCTCTCTACAACTACCTGAAAGGAGGTTGTAGCAAGGTGGGTGTCAGTCTCTTCTCCCAGGTAACAAGTGATAGGACAAGAGGAAATGGCCTCAAGTTGCACCAGGAAAGGTTCAGACTTGGTGAAAAAATTTTTCCTAATGCCCAAAGGGTTGTAAAGCATTAGAACAGGCTGCCCAGGGAAGTGGTGGAGTCACCATCCCTGGAGGTATTTAGAAGACGTGTAGATGTGGCACTTAGCGACATGGTTTAGTGCTGGACCTGGCAGTGTTAGGTTTAGGATTGGACTAGATGATCTTAGTCTTTTCCAACATAAATGATTCTATGATTCTGTAAAGTAGCATTTTTTTCTCTTTCGTTTTTAGACTATTTTGTAATTGCTTTCTCCTAATTTTGTTTTTTTTTATAATAGCATAGTGCTAACTTAACTTTTTCATATGTCACTGTTCTTGGGAGACTGTTATGTGATGTAGATCATCTTGGGGTGGTTTTAATTTTTTGTAATTTGAACATTTTTGCAGTTGTCTATGCTTCGTACATTTTCTACACTTTCATCTATTTAAAGGTTTATTTCCTGTATGGCAGTGGTGACACTTGTCAGTCTTCTTACTGTCTCTCTATAATGCTACCACCTTTCTTGTTTCAGTTACTCAGATATGAGCATGCTATTATTTTTAGGGGTCATAAGAAATACGCAGTTTAGAGTATGTTATCTCCTTGTTCTTAATACAATTGCTTTGTATATAAAGTCGTAAGAGTGACTAATTTTCTATATTAAGTCTAATAACAAATTGCCTTTCCTTTTCTATTTGGTCTTTTTTTTTTGTTATGAATTTTTAAATTTATCTGTGAGATAAATCTTTGGATATATTTTGGATTCTTTTTCCCCAGTCAATACTTATTTTTTGATGGGTGGGTACTACCTAAAATATGCTGCATATTTCCTTGCTAATTGGCTTGACATCTTGTATACATCTAAGCAACTGTGCAAGATGGGTAGAAGGAGATATCCTTGGAAATATTAAAAATCTGACTGGATTTGGTCCTTGTTAATCTACTATAAGTGACTCTGCTTGAGCAAGAGGGGTCAACTGGATGATCTTCACAGGGGCCTGCCTACCAACCTCAGCTGTTAGCAATTTCGTGAAGGAACTTAAAGATTTGAATTAGCTAAAATGTAATGTTACAGTCTTGCTTCCTGCCAGACTCCTAGTGCTGAGAGGCACAGCTTTAATAAGAGCTCAACACCATGAATTTACCAACCTAGGCACAGATTAGCTATTTAGATGAGATTCTTTTTTAGCCCTGCAACACTAATTTTACATGGTTTCCTACCTCTACCTGTTTTTAAAATAACATGCTAGGGAATCCCTTCAATTAACCATGCATGTCTCACTTTTTTTTTTTTGTGTCTTTTTAGGGAAGT
>VYZV01031601.1:5713-40891 GCA_013401275.1 Pandion haliaetus | reverse complement strand
TTTTTTTTTTTTTGTAGTCGGGAACATGCCCAATTTGTCGTTACGTGCTTGCACCCGTGCTTACTGAAGCAGCTGCTGCCAATGTTTCCTTTCTGTCTGACCGTGATTGAGCATCTTCTGTTCAGTGCTGCAGGAGCTTCAAACTAGGGTCTGAAATCAAACCTTTGCCACCAAAATAAAAAAATGTAACTTTTGCTTCTAATTACGGTCTGAAAACAATTGGGTATAAAATATTATATGTAAAGACCCCCTCTATATTATATATTTCTGTTTAGAAAGAGGGTGCAAGACTTCAAATTCTTTAGGTTTAAAATAATAGCTTAAATTTTCAGACTAAGAAGAATGTGTAGTCTTTTTTTTTCTCTTGGCAGAATGTTCCTGGTAACTGTAATGTCTGAAGCCTGTATTATGATAAATTTTTCCAGAGAGAGAATTCAGGTGGCACTTTGTTCAAGTTCTTGCAGCTGCAGTGCAGTTGCAGCTTATATTATCTAGAACAGATTATGAGTATAAATTTAACTGAACTATTTGTTTTTGTCAGTGCTACCAAGTGACTTAGTAATTGATCTCTCTGATTTGAATCAGATGTGAAGATGTTTTGTGATGCCAGTGGTGGTAAAATTATTTCACTGGAAAAAAAAAAATTGCCTAATGGAACAATATTTCTTACCTATTCCTTAATAAACTTTTTTCCTGATGTCAGCTGTCCTATTAAATTGTTGGTGTCTTTTTTTTTTTTTTCGTAAATGCTAGTACCATTTTTAAGCCTGTGTTCTGAATAAGTATATGAACTATGGAATTTCAACATTTTAAGTCCTAAGTTTCTAAGAGTTTGCATCTGTAAGAGCTGGGCAGCTGGTTTCTTCAATTTGTGTTTAAATTCCATTCTACTAATTAGGTCTCCTGCATGTGTGCATACTCTCTCTCTTTTTAAGATATATTTATTTTTAGGTATATCAGGGCTGGGGTTGCTTTCTAATGCAGATGTTACGATATTTTTGGCTCTTGGAGTCTTAAGTCTCAAAAAGGTAGTAGAAACTTCACATACTTAATTGAAAAATACATTTGAATACTTGGCTATTAGGATTATTGTTATTTCAGAAATTTAAAAAAATAGTAATGTTTCTGGTATTTGCACTAGTTGCAGTGGGTTATGCTACACTTAATATTTTAAAGGAGAAAAGACTGGTCTTTAAAATCTATTTTTATAACTAATGATCCAGTATATGCAAAAACTTTAAGGGACGTGGAGTTAATCATTACAGGACAGAAAGATTAATATTTGGATGTGTATATGTGTACTAATGGCTGCACAAAAACTTTTCTGTGGCCATTGGATGGATATACAATTCCTAAAATGTTGGTGCATGAGAATAATACATGAGGGGTCTAATCAAAGTCCCTTAAAACAGTTACAGATTTTTCTAGTAACCTTGAAATTAAGCTGAATTAAGCTCTTGGAAAAGTGATTGATTAAAAATTAATAATCTTATAGTAGCTCACTGGCTGCTCAGTTATGATTATGGCTGCTATCATAGTATCTCATTTCTTTACAAATATTAATATATTCTTTTATTAGCACTAGAAGATAGTAATATTCATGTTTCAGGGACATACTGAATTGTGACGTACTTTGCAGTGTAACTTGTGGACTGCAGCAGAACAAGGAACTGGTGGCCGTTGCCATGAGTCTGCTCCTGAGGTTTTCAGTTATGTAATTCCAAAATTTAAAGTATAAGGAAACCAAAACAATAGGATACTGGTGAAAAGTGGCAGATGTGTAGCCCCTTGCCAGCTTATTTTCCTGTATGAAAACTTTATATTTGCTGAAGTAGGCATCAGTAGGATTTAGGGAAACATAACAAGGAACATATACTTCTAGACATACTCACTGGCAGAATTCATACTAATCCAAGAAGTGCTACAGTCTTTCACATCTCTATTACNGGTTGGGGATGTATATAGATTTAAGAGAAAGTGGAAATGAAAACATCTGTATTGCTTGCAGGGACAAAAAAAAACACCGGAATGGTGGACTTAGTATCAAAATTGTTCTTCGTTAGGGCCTTTTGTTCTTCAGTAACTCTCCCTGCAGCAAATGTTGCAGGTATTTTAACAGCTTGTACTTCGTTTCTCTCTGGAATGGCACAGTACGTTGGCCTTCATTTAATCCCTTAAGCACAGTGTTTTATAAAGAGAATTACTTTAACTTCTATGGCAAGATTTGGAAATCCTCTTGCTAGAAGCTTTTGATCCCAGACTTAACCAGCAGTGTCAAGAGCTAAGCTACAAGCTTTTCCCTTCTGTCGTTATCTGTTGCTGGCCTCAGCTCTGACTTCTTCCTGTTTCTAAACAGCTGTCTAAAAGAAGAGTGTCCATGTTCTCTTTTTTTTTTTTTTTAAAATGTGAATGCAGAGATCTTACTTGCAGATCTTTTCCTGGCTCCTCATCTGAGGAAATAGCAGATGAAAGGTCTTTCTAACGAGGTGTCTGGAAAAATCATGTGCTAGGTCATACTCTAAACATTTACCAGGAGAAGTGTTAAAATAGAAAGTAAAAAAAATCCAAACCTTTGAATCATGTCCAAATGTTTGTTGTGATTATTTAATTTTTTTGGTGAATGAAGTAACAGATTGCTGTGCAGATTCTGTCGTTCCTGTTTCAAGTATACAATTGTTTGGTTAAGATGGGCCTAGTTCTTGGAAAGAACCTGCAAAGTATAATGTTTTTCTAGAATAATAAAAATTTTCTTTTTCGCTCCAAGAGAATATTCTAGACATTTTCAAGTCAAAAATTCTAGCTGCAGGGAAGAAAATCTTTTTTCCCCATGTTAGGTAAAACCAAACATTCTACAAGAATGAGAAAGAAAGTGTGAAAAGTAAGCTTGTTTCTGTTAAAGGTTCATGTTGTCTATACATGCACTAGTACATTGGAAGCATCTAGTTTAACTGTGTGATGTAAACTGAATTAATTTAGTATTTCCATAAAAAGACTTTCCTTCAAAAGTTAAAATACTTATTTTGGTGGGGATTTAAAAACCCCACTAACAGAACCTTTTAATGTTTTATTTCTTCCTTTCAAATCCTAGCAGGTTTTGAAAGGATAAATTAGCTGTTTCAGCTGTTAGACACATGGGTAACAAATTTTTCTTAAATAGCCATAATGAAAGCAATTTAATATGAAAAGAACCTCTCTTCAAGTCAAAGGGGATGTTCCCTTAGTTCTTGTGTCTGTGTATGTCTTAGACAGCTCACCAAGTAACCTTAATGAAAAGCCTGATAGAAGTGTCAGCTCTGCAGACACCTTCCTTGTTACACAATGCAGAAAGCTCCTCTTTCCCCATTTCCTTATTCTGTGCTTGACTGAACACCTGAGGAAAACCAGCCTTTTTATTTGTTCTTTTTTTATTGATAAAACAGAGCTGCAAAATCCACTTATCTCTACAAAAATAATTCCTTACAAGCCATATAAGCTGTTTATATTTCCTGTTAAAAGAGTTTGAATCGGAATGGTTTGGGTTGGAAGGGACCTTCCACATCATCTCATTCTACCCCCTCCTGCCATGGGCAGGGACACTTTCTACTAGACCAGGTTGCTCAAAGCCCCATCCAAGCCGGTCTTGAACACTTACACGGAGGGGGCATCTGCAGCCTGTTCCAGGGTCTCACCACCCTCACACTAAAGAATTTCTTCTTGATATCTAATGTAAATCTACCTTCTTTCAATGAAAACCCTCACCCCTCATCCTATCACTACACTCCCTAATAAAGACTCCCTCCCTGTCTTTCCTGTAGGCCCCCTTTAAGTACTGGAAGGGTGTTATAAGGTCTCTCTGGAGCCTCTCTTCCCTAGGCTGAACAACCCCAACTCTCTCAGCCTATCCTCATAGGGGAGGTGTTCCAGCCCCCTGATGATCTTCATGGCCCTCCTCTGGACCTGGTCGAGCAGGTCTGTGTCTTTCTTGCACTGGGGGCCTCAGAGCTGAGCACAATACTCCAGGTAGGGTCACAGAAGGGTGGTGTAGGGGGTGAGAATTGCCCCCCTTGACCTGCTAGCCACACTTCTTTCGATGCAGCCCAGTATGCAATTGGCTTTCTGTGCTGCAGGCACACGTTGCTGGCTCATTTTGAGTTTTTCATCCACTAATACCCCCAAGTCCTTCTCCGCAGGTCTGCCCTCAATCCACTCATCACCCAGCCTGTATTTGTCCTTGGGATTGCCCTGACCCATGTGCAAGACCTTGCACTTGTCCTTGTTGAACTTCATGAGGCTTGCACTGGCCCGCCTGTCAAGGTCCCTCTGGATGGCATCCCTTTCCTCCAGAGCATCAACTGCACCACACAGCTTGGTGTTGTCAGCAAACTTGCTGAAGGTGCACTCAATCCCTCTGTCCATGTCCCCAACAAATATGCTAGACAGGGCCAGTCCCAGTACTGACCCCTGAGGAAATCCACTTGTCACTGGTCTCCACTTGGACATCGAGCCGTTGACCGCAACTCTTTGACTGCGACCATCCAGCCCATTCCTTATCTACCGAGTCGTCCATCTGTCAAATCCATGTCTCTTCAATTTAAAGGCAGGGAAGTTGTGTGGGACAGTGTCAAATGCTTTGCACAAGTCCAGGTAGATGCTGTCTGTTGCTCTCCCCTTATCCACCAAAGCTGCAACCCCATCGTAGGAGGCCACCAAGTTTGTCAGGCATGATTTGCCCTTAGTGAAGCCATGTTGGCTGTCACCAGTCACCTCCTTATTTTCTGGGTGCCCTAGCATAGCTTCCAAGAGGATCTGCTCCATGATTTTGCAGGGCACAGAGGTGAAACTGACCGGCCTGTAGTTCCCCGGGTCTTCCTTTATTCTCTTTTTAGAAATGGGGGCTATGTTTCCCCATTTCCAGTCAGTGGAAACTTCAACGGACTGCCAGGACTTCTCAAATATGATGGATAGTGGCTTAGGCACTTCATCTGCCAGATCCCTCAGGACCTATGGGTGCATCTCATCAGGTCCGATGGACATGTGCACCTTCAGGTTGCTTAGATGGTCTCGAACCTGATCTTCTCCTGCAGTGGGCGGTTCTTCAGTCTCCCAGTCCCTGCTTTTGGATTCTGTGAATTGGGTGGTGTGGCTAGTGCACTTGCCGGTGAAGAATGAGGCAAAAATATTGTCAAGTATCTCAGTGTCCTTCATGTCAGTTGTAGCCAGGTCTCCTGTTTCGCTCACTGCGGGTGAGGACAGTTTCATTCATCTTCCTTTGTTGTCCCAAAGAAACCCTTCTTGTTATTTTTTTTTTGTTGCTAGCCAATTTCAGCTCCAGCTGTGCTTTGGCTCTTCTGATTCCCTCCCTGCACTCCTGGGCCATTTCCCTATAATCTTCCCAGGATGTGTATCCCTGCCTCCACTGCCTATGCATTTTGTTTTTTTGTTTTAGTTTGGCTAAGACGTCTTGGCTTAGCTAAGCTAGCTTCCTGCCTCCCCTGCCCTAATTCTTGCATCAGGATAGAGAGCTCTTGTGCCCTAACAATAATGTCTTTAAATGTCTCCCAGCTCTCATTTGCTCCTTTGCCTCCGAGGGCAATTTCCCAAGGGATTCCATACACTAGTGACCTAAACAGCCAAAAGTTTGCCCTTCTGAGGTTTACAGTCCTGACTCTACTTGTTATCTGTCCTGTACCCCTCAAGACTGAGAATTCTACCAGGGCACGATTGCTGCAGGCTACCTCCAATCTTGACCTCTCTGATAAATTCTTCCACATTAGTGAACAACAGGCCCAGCAGTGCCTCTCCTCTGGTTGGTCTCTCCATCACCTGGATTAGGAAGTTGTCCTCAACACCCTCTAGTATTTACCTGGACTGCTTGCAGTTCACTGTGCCACTTTTCCAGCAGATGCCTGTGTGGCTGAAGTCCTGTGAGAGTGATGCTTCCTGCAGATGAAGAACGAACTGTTCATCAACCTCGTCTCCTTGATCAAGTGGCCTATAGTAGACATGTATCACAAAATTTCCTTTGTTGGCTTGGTCTCTAATTTTTCACCCATAAGCTCTTGACCTGTGCATTGCTGTTCTTCAAAGATAGCTCTCTGCAATCAATCTGGTTTTGGCATAGAGGGCAACTCCCCCACCTCTCCTTCCTTGCCTGTCCCTTCTGAATAGTTTATTGCCATCAATCACAGCACTCCAATCATGCGATTCATCCCACCAAGTTTGTGTGATACCGATACCAATCAGGTCATAGTTATGTCTCATCTTCTGGAAAGAGATTGGTACCAGCTGGATTCTGTTCTGGATTTTTAATCTCTTGCATGGTGTCAAGGTGAGATCACAAATCTGGGAGCCCTTTGAGGTTGTTAAACCAACAACACTCAGGATTGACCTTACCCTCTGTGTTTGCTTTAAACATTTAATCCATTTCTCTGTTGGGTCTGCCAAGACATGGAACAGCCTGTTGGGTCTGAAGTAGCTTAAGTTAATTCCTGAGTTTATTTCCTCACATGCTTCATCAGTCATCTTTGGTCTTGGTTTGGAGTGGAAGTGTTCAGTTGAGACTCTTGCTGCAGGCATTTTTTCATCTGCCTGAGTTCACCAGTTATGACTATTTCAGAACTCTGCACCACTGATTCAGCTTACCGCATGGCACTTTGTGCACTGTCAGTTCTGGTGCTTGTTTGACAGCCTCAGAGCCTCAGCATGTGGTGCTGCTTTGGCCCTAGCACCGCCCTTGAATTTTCATACTCTACATCTAAAGTAAATCTGTCACTGGCTTTGTGTGTGATGTCATTTCCCCTCAAAAGACAATTCTAGTGCATCAGTGTTCTGACTTAGCTTTCTAGACTGGAATTCACTGGTCATCAGATTGACTTTTTACACTGTGGGAAATGATGTGCTTAATATCTGATAGGACTCAACCATCCAAAAAAAAGAAAAAAAAAAACCACAGAAGGAAAAAACCCAAACTACCAAACCAAAACACAGAAAAACCCCACATCCTAAACAAAACCTCTCTCAACCTAGTAGCTACAGTGTGCTAAAAGCTAACAAGCTTTTTCTATTTTGAACAAATAGTCCATTTCTGTTCTGAGCACACTGAAAATATTTTCTTTCTGTTGCTTTTAACCTGCTCGCTTGAATTTAATTGAGAGGTAGATAATGAAGCTTGTAGAGACAGCCTTTAGGATTAATTGTTAAATTTATAATTATTTCCAAGATACTTCCTTTTTGGTGCATTTTTGAAGATACAAAAACTCCCTTATTATTCAGTTTCCATAAAGAATTGCAAAGTTGTATTGTGCAAAAATTGGGTGTTACAACAACAGAATTCTGATCATGAAGATACAGTATGTTGTAGTAGTTTTTGAGGTCTTTTTCCCACAGAGATGGTTTACCAGTTTTAAATTGAAATAATTATAATGAAATACTGTCTCATGGGAGCAGGGAACTGGTTATAACTTGTTGACATGATGATACAATTTGATATTTGCGCTGTGTTTGTTTTGCAAAGAACAGAATTTTCTGATTTTTTTTTTTTTTTTTTTTTTTTAGTGGCACTAGCAAAGCCCACTGAGTGATCCTTGTAACTCTGCTTTTTTCTGGTTTGTTTTTTTTTTTTTGACAGACCTCCCCTGGTTGGGAATTACTGCTTTAAATTAGAATCCTGAAAATTGTATTAATACTTTAACTATACCACTTGTTTTTCTGTGTAAAGACTGTGATGTATGCTCACAAAATTCAATTTGTTCTTACTTGAACAGAGTACAAATACAAAATGGGGCTTGCTGGGGCTGACAGCATTTGTCCAATACATGGCTTACTTGAGTCATCATAAGTTCACTGGCATTTTTGTCATGGCAGTAAAATGGGTTGAGGGAGGAAGAAAAAATTAGTACTTTGAGGAATGGGCAGAATTGTTAGTTTAGAAGCAGAACAGGGAATTTGAGGGTGCTGTCAGCTGGAGGAGGGGAGGGGGTGTCTTTTACAGGTCTTCTCCTACCCGCTTCTGCAAAGCTCTTCCACCAGCTTCCAGTGTCACCCCAGGACCAGCAGGTGCCCTTTCCTTTCCCAGTACAATGGCATCCCACAAGTACAGCTTCTTTTGTTTGTTTCCCTCGGCAGTGACCCTGCTTTCCTTCTTTTGTCCAGTCAGCTGCTAGAAATAGGAAAAAGAGAGGCTCTAGTTACAAACCTGGGACGCTGTTGAAGGTCAGTGGCCAAGGGAAAGCTCCAGAGCTCATCCTGTGTTGCTGGAGGCACTGTAATAAGATAATTAAAAAAAAAGTTCTCTTCCTTGGTTCTGAAAGCAAAATCTGTCAGATGATTTTAGGTGGAGAGAGAAGAGGGTAATTTCCTAAGAAAATGATGTATTTGGTATGGAGGTAATTTCTATAAACACTCCCAAAGTATATTTCCAGAGGCATTATCTTTTCCTTTGAACTTGCAATGACATCAATCCTGAAAAGGCCCATTGTGTTTTAGTGAATTTAAGACTATTGCCATTAAGTGACACATTTTAAAGCAACAACATCGGGGTTACACTTATTCTTTCATAAAACATATGTATGAAGCTGTAGGAATCCTCTTTCACATTCTCCTTTTAATAGGGCAGTCTCTCCATGGTGACAAAGTAACACATCTGAGTGAGCACATCTGAATTAATATTGTGAATTTAGCACTTGTTGCTATAGGTATCCTGTTCTGAAAAATGTCAAAAGTTGGAAAAAGGGAAACAACCCCGGCTTGGTAATTTGAGTTTTATTTCATCTGCATGTTTTTGAAATCCATGCTCTTTCCCCTGTATTTTGTGTTGCTGAGTGCTTTAGGATATTCACATTAGAAAACAAATTGGAAAATATGTTGGTCATGTGCAGTCCTTTAGTCAGTGTGGTGCACACAGACAACTAAGATGCATAATTATTTAGGCAAGAGAAGGAATATCACTATGTGGAGAATAAGCCTTTATTCTTTATAAGCTAATAAGCAAAATCTGTATTTACAGATCCTTGTTGTCCTAAAATTCCATATAATTGTGATTTTTCTTTCAGTGGTAGGCCTCTCCGTAGATGGACAATTACCTTGCTCTGAGCCATAGATCATAAATAATGATAGACAAAACAACTAATGGTTATTAATGAATAAGTATGAGGATTTAATGATGGCTCGCGTCCAAAATGTAAAGGGCATTTCATTTATACCAGAGTCATTTTGCCCTCCTGAGGCATAGGAAAAGGCTTTCAAGAAGAAGTAGAGGAGACTTAAGTAACAAAAAGGAAGGATAGTGTAAAAAGGATTATAGTCTAGTGTTTCTTCAACAACCTTTAAACCACAGTAAAAACAAGCCCTTTTTTCAGTTGTGAAGCAGAATTGTCCTCAACTCGCCAAACAGAAGCCTTTGAAAGACCTCAAGGAAGTCAACTAAAATGAATATGATGGTAAGAATTATATTTTCCAAGTCAGGTTAGGTATTTTATGTCAGATTTTTCTAATTGAAAAGAAGCAAGGGCTACAATTTTAGTTTTGTAACAGTAACAGTACTGATTAATAATAGCTAGGACCTGGTGGTTCTTTGATAGCTTTGCGATAGCAAAACCTGCTGAAATAAAAATTATAAGTCAAAGTATTTCTTTATTGTATATTGAGTACCGTGACCTGCTAATGTGGAAGGTCATTTCTGTTAATGGGTAGAAGAGCTTCCCTGTGTATAAGTGGAATTCCATCTGCTTACTAAAAAGAGAAATACACAAAACACTTTTCTAATGCTGCTTTAATGCTGCAGTAGGAAGATGTCAGCTGCAAAAACACTTACACAGATTTGAAAATGCTGTTTGCATATTCCAGCCAGTTTAGTAGTACTTGAATCCTGTTTTAAGGTGATAACTTTCAATTTGCTAGTCAAGGAAAATGTTCTTGTTAGCAATACTGTAAATAGGCTCCTCTGAAGCTATTGTAATGAAACACATTGGAGCCTGTACAGAACCAGTTCTGTATACATACATGCCTTCTTTATTGTTTTACATGCTTGAATCACAAGCTGTGTAAGAAAGGAGAAAGTTTTGCTTTAAAGAAGGGGGTTTAGTCCTCTTTACTTACATTAAACCTATGTTGGTCCATGAGACTGTCATACCTTTTTTCTGACAGTATGAAAGATAACTAAAAGGACCAACCCAAAGTAACTATAAAATCACACACAAAAATAGTGGAGCCTAAGTAAAGAGTTTGCTACTCAACTGTGAGTATTTGGGACATGAAAGAATAACATAATTTAAAGAGAGAAGCGTTGCAAAAGAACAGGCAATCTTCAGCAGTGCTTGTTGGAAGTATGATAGCCATGGTCCACCTTCAGTTCTCTTTCTCCCTGTGAGACAGCAAGTACCTTGCTTGGATCTTTCTTAACAAGTTTGAAATTCATTGGTTTTTGAACTTTTGGCAAAGAAACACCCTTTGGGTCCTTTCACTTCATGCATTTTTCTTCTGGAAGTGGACAGGAGGAAGAGGAGAAATGAGAGCACAGAAAGTGTGGTCTTTTCAGTGGATCTAAGCAACCTACCTTACCAATTAAGACCAAATCCAGTTCTGAATGAGGGGGGAGGAAGCCAAAAGAGGAGCGTGTGGTACAATTGTGCTTTTGGCAGCCCTGTCCCAGAGCACAAAGCATGCAAGCTCCCCAGGCACTGCTGTCAAGCCCACAGCACTCTCCTAGCTCTTCAGAAAAGGTGGAGCCTTATCACTACAACACATTCAAAACTCTCTGCGTCTAAATCTTATCTGACTTGTGAGACAGTTTTCTTTCTGTTTGAGAGGAATAATTTGCATGTATTGCTGTGTCAGGGATGCAGAAAGGATGCCTATGTGCTCCTAGGGTTATTAAAGGGAATCTCATACTGTTTTAATGAGGTACACATCACCTGCAGAAGGGTCTCTATCTTGCAATATCACAGCTCCTTCAGGCTGTTTTACTGTATACTCTCCTACTCTGAATTGGTTACTGGTATAGTCAGTGCATGTTAGTGGGAAAGATACTATTTTCTTCTTCTATACATTACAGAGGAAAGATATCTCTCTGTGCATAATTCTAGCAGAGAACTTCAAGAGCAGCTTCTGGATGTTTCATTTTCAGAATTAACAATTACTCAAATAATAACATATTTCTGGACTAATGTAAATTATTTTGTCTACCTTTTAGGGTTTGTACTTGGGATGCTAGTACCTTTAGCAAGCCTTCATCTTCTATCCTTTGTTATGCATGACATCTCACATCCGAGGCAGATGACTATATTCTTTCCCATCCACCTGCTGCATTTTGAAGTTTTCATCAAGGTGGTATAATCAGTTAACTTGCATTAACATCCCGGTTGCCTTGTTATGCTGCAGTTTGGAGCACACTAGGGAGTGCTAGCTGCTCCTCTAGAGTACCAGAAGAACAGATGCATTCAGGAACATACTACAATGCAGGATAGCAGCTCGTCAGAATGATTTTAGACACTATTTCCTAAACGAAAAAAATGGAGCATGTCAGTGCTGATATTTTCCAGGTTTCCATAGTTTTTGCTGCACAATTTCAACACTCACTGGACGATCATCATGAACAGTAAGAGATAATACCACAGGTCTAGATTTAAGTACAATAGCTGAGTAAAATTGTTTTTACATAATAACCTGCCTTCAAAACTGAGATGACCCCTATGTCCAACATACAGTGGAATTTCTAGTTTGTATTAAAGCTCAGGAGATGAGTTAGAAATCCTCTCAGGATTTTAATTACCCAAGTGAAAATATATCAAATATTGATGAACTTCTTGAAACATTGTGATTTTGTCATTACATCATGTTAACAAAAAAAACCACTTTAAAAATAAATGTATATGTTTATACTGGCTACAGTTAGAACTCATCTCATGCAGCTTTTATCTTCATCCTTATTAACAAATGCTTATGTCTTCCTGTATCACACAAATTAAGTTTTGATGAAGATCTAATTCTTCGGAATTCTTGCCACTCTTTCCATGCATAAATTTCAAATATATTTGCAATCCCCAAATGCAAAAGGCCATTGCTGTTATATGACACACATCCTCATTCAGAAGAAAATTACTTTTTTTTTCTTGAGATGGAGTGGTGAGAGAGCAAAAAAGTTGCTGAGCCTTTGTCTATTTCCTTAAATCAGTGAGTCTCTTGTCTTCTGTATGTATGACAAATTGATGTTTGAGGTAATGACTAATTTTGGAAAACATCAGGGTATGACTTAGAATGGCAAAACTTGCGGAAAGATGTTGTGAAAGTTCAGTTTGAAATCCTAAAATACATATTCATTGCAAAGACGCTTATATGCCTGCAAGCATTTGCATTCTTTTCTCTGCTGCTTAAAAAACTAATGAAGGGAGGATAGTGTTAGATGCTCAAGTGTTAGCTTTCCAGCCTTTAAATGTCTTCATCAAGGGCTTATTATGTTTTTTAACCATGACCACTACCATTTTTAGCTTTTTCTGAGAATCCATCTAATATAACTGGGGAGTGCTTTATAGTTCAAAGTGGGGAAGCAGGAGGAGATTAAAGGCTGTCCCTCACTAACAAAATACAGACTGCAGTGTGGAAGGGAAAAATAAAAGCTTGGTAATTCTCCAGAAAGTAATATAACAATGTCACCACCAGTTTTGTGGCTTTTATAATTTTGACCTGGTAAATCTAGAACACTTGACAAAGCATTAGGGATCATTGTAAGCCGTACTTTCAGGAAAGAAAAACATTTCATCTTCTAAATGCTTGTATAAACTAGCGTAGGATTACACAAAACATTAGAACTCAAACAAAACTTCCTAGAACTCAATCTGGCCATGGTCGTAAGAGACAACAAAGAATGTTTTTACAAATATGTTAACAATAAAAAGAGAGCCAAGGATTGTATCTATCCTTTATTTGATGCAGAGGGGAACATTGCCACCAGAGATGGGGAAAAGGCTGAGGTACTTAACACCTTCTTTGCCTCAGTCTTTAACAGTGAGACCTGCTATCCTCAGGGTACTCTGCCCCCTGAACTGGAAGGCAAGGACAGCAAGCAGAATATAGCCCCCATAATCCAGGAGGAAATAGTTAAGTGACCTGCTACGCCATCTGGACACTCACAAGTCTATGGGACCAGATGGGATCCATCCGAGAGTACTGAGGGAGCTGGTGGAGGAGCTTGCCAAGCCACTCTCCATCATCTATCAGCAATCCTGGTCAATGGGAGAGGTCCCAGATGACTGGAGGCTTGCCAATGTGACGCCCATTTACAAGAAGGGTCGGAGGGAGGATCTGGGGAACTACAGGCCTGTCAGCCTGACCTCAGTACCGGGGAAGATTATGGAGCGGCTCATCTTGAGTATGCTCACACAGCAGGTGCAGGACAACCAGGGGATCAGGCCCAGCCAGCATGGCTTCATGAAAGGCAGGTCCTGCTTGACCAACTGCATCTCATTCTATGACCAGGTGACCCGCCTAGTGGGTGAGGGGAAGGTTGTGGATGTTGTCTATCTGGACTTCAGTAAGGCCTTTGACACTGTCTCTCACAGCATACTCCTCGAGAAGCTGGCAGCACATGGCTTAGACAAGTGTACTCTACTCATGTAGAGGCCCTTCAGCTGGGCTGTTGGCTGCATCACCTTTTTAGAGGAACACACCTTAATTCCTTTGAGGTATTTCACTGGTGTTTCCCTGTTGGTTCCTATTACCTCAGGAGCCCCTGGGTCCTCTCTGTAAGACTTCAAGTGTGCTCCAGTGTACCCAGCACATCTCAGAGCAACAGGCTGAGAGGCCTTGCTAGCATTCTGTCCCTCTTAAATTGGTGTGTTTTCCCATGGCTTGTGACATGTGAGCCTGATGTTATCCCCTTTCCCCTTCAAGTCTTGTTTAAAGGTCTGTCAATCAGCCCCACTAGCTCATAAGCAGAGACTGTCTTCCCTCTTTGAGAAAGATGAATCGCGTACAATGGGTGCTATGTAGACCTTCACATTATCGAAAGACCCAAAATTCTGGCAGTGACACCAGCCACGGAGCCATGTATTAACAGACTCAGTCCATCTGTTTCTTCCAATGTCACTGCCCACAACTGGAAGGCTAGAGTTAAAAATTACCTGTGCTCTGGATTCCTTTACCAACTGTCCCAAGGCCCTGAAGTCTTTTTTGATTGCTCTTGGACTATGTGTTGCAGCTTCATTGCCACCCACATGGAAGGAGCAATAATGGGTAATTGTCCAAGGGCTGTACCAGGGTAGAAAGTTTCCTAGTGATGTCCTTAACCTGGTCCCCAGGGAGGCAGCAGACTTCCCTAAGAGGAGGGTCTGTCCAGCATATTGGACCCTCTGTTCCCCCCAGAAAGGAGTCACCTACAACAAAAACCATCTTCCTCATGGAGGTGGTCATGATGCGGGGGTTGGTCTTTCTGACCTTGGCAACACCTCTGGTGTAGATGGACCATCCTCCACATCATCAGTTGACTGACATTCCACATCCAGAGCTTCATAGCTGTTGTGGAGAGGCACCTGGGAAGGCGAGGTAGGCAAGGAGAGGGTTCACCTGCCACCCTGAGTACAGACTTGCCTCCATTCACTCCTTTCCATTAAGCTACTGCCTTCTGCTTGGTGGGGGCAGGATACAGAATCCCCTTGATCTGTCTTTTCTGGTGGATGTTCCTGTTTCTGTCTCAGGGAGGGCAGAGAATGGTTCCACCAGTCTATCTCTTTCTCAGATTCCTTGATGCTCCTTAACCTGTCCCCTTCCTCTCAAAGCTCTGCCACCAGGCTGAGCACGCCATCTACTTGGTCACACCTCACACAGCTGTTCTTGCTACTGCTAGCTCCTGGAAACTGGGAGTGGAATTATGTCAGCAACAACAAAGACATACCTGAAAACAGTGACAAATGACATCATCCAGCACAGGAGGACTTTACCCTAGTTGTAGTTGTCACTACTCTGACCTCAGTGCTCAGTACTGCATCTCACCAGATTATTGACAGAAAATCATTAGCAGAGAAGGTCTCATAAGACAAGTTACTGCACAAACCACCCAGAACCATAACAAAGACTTTGAAAAAATATCAGTGGGCCACAAATAAAGTCTTGTCATTGGTCCCTTCCCCAATACATGCACACACACACACACTTATAAACACATCTTAGCATTAGTGGGTCTTGTATTGAAATGAGAAAATGCTATGGTTTTTCTTCTTTAAGAGGAAATACAGTTCAAGTGACTTGCTGAGTTCAGGCAGTTTCAGGCTGTTAAATAACTATGAAGTGCTCTGCTGTTAGAAACAAAGCAACTCTAGGAATCTTGGCTTTTTTTTCTTTTTTTTTCTTTCCAGTTTCATAATGGGTGCTGGAAAATAAACTCTTTTCCCCTTTCAATACTGAAATTGCTACTTAATGCTACTGTGTGGCAATAATTTAACTTTAAAAAAAACCCCAGACAACTTTCTGCTGTAATTCCAGAGACTTTACTGTGTTCATTTAAACTCCAAGGACAGAAAGAGTGATTACTATTAGAAAAAAAAAAAAAAGTCCACTCCTATTTTAATTAAAAAGATGCTGTGTTTGTGCTAGAAATTACTTTAACAGTTTGATTTAAATATGAAATTAATTTATTTAAAGAAACTTATAAAAAAAAATTATTAATTTGAATACCTAAAAAAGGAGGAAGATAAATTTTTTATTTGTTCTAGAACTTTGTTGAGGACTGAAATGTGTTTTGTCTTCCATATTATTTACAGTTGTTTTCAGCACGTAAGTCACAGATACGGTAACAGGAGTTCTACAATAAATCTTACTCTTAATCTTATGCTACCACCAGCTGGGAATTTCTAGTTATCTTATTTTTAAACTTTATCTTGCAGAGTACATTAGCTCTTGTCATTGCTTTTTTCTTGCAAGGACACACTGTGGCAAAATATCTGAAGTTCTGAGGCATCGGGGTTTTGTTTACAAAAGCTAGCCAAGCTGTATTATCTAGAAATGGTTTAGTGGTAAGCACTGCAGAGGTAGCCCTACCAG
Organism: Pandion haliaetus; assembly: GCA_013401275.1. NCBI lineage: Eukaryota > Metazoa > Chordata > Aves > Accipitriformes > Pandionidae > Pandion > Pandion haliaetus. The sequence continues at coordinate 24,883 of VYZV01031601.1, read as the reverse complement.
GCCTCTGAGGAGTGCTCTGGAGTAACAGATCTTTGGCCTCATAAATCAAACTCGCTTAGCAGCCATTGCAGTTCATCTTTTCCCACATGAGTCTTCAGTCTGAAGTTGCTCCGTGCAACGGCATAAACTGTCAGACAAACTTGGACTCTGACCCAGATGGTGTCTGTGTCCCTGCAGTAATGAACCTGGTGCGTGTCATCCCAGCTGTTTTCTTGTCTGCATACCTCGTTGCTCTTGCCAATAACCTACCACAGCCCTGGGTGTTGGGCAGCTCTCACTACTCCACTGAACACCTGCAAATTCCAGAGAAGCATCCTCTGTGTAGGAGAGACTGAGGGAAAAATCTGTGCTGTATGTACAACAGGTCCAGCACAGCATGGGAAGCATTACATTTCTTACTGTGAACTCAAAAACTACAGGCAGTTACATCCTTACTTACCAATTGCAAACCCCGATATAAAGGCTCATGTGCTTTTAGCACACTGTGGAAAGGCTACAATAACCCATTAGCAAAGTGCACCTCTGAGATACTGTTATTCCAGTTTTAAACAGAGGAGAACTGGGTCATGGGAGAAACCACTCCCCCAGACCCATACAATGAATTGTGACAGGATCAGAATTGAAAGGACCTGATCTTCATCCTCTCAAGTGTTGCTGCTGCCTTTCATTGTGTCTTTTCTTCTTTCTGCACTGCTGCAGATTTTCTTGGCTTTGTGTTTCTTGCTGTTGTGGTGTTCTTTGTCCCAGAGGTGCAAAACTGCTTTTCCTTCCCTTATTACCTCTCCTTCCTTCAGGTCCCTTATCTCCCACCTTGGATCAGTTGACTCATTCCCTTTTCCAGAGTTTAGCACAATCAAAACTAATTATTATTGTACAGGTCCCTGTACATTTTGGGCTGAAATTATGACTTATTAGTAATGGCACATCTGAACTGACAGAGAAAATCAAAATACTTGACAAGCTGAAGTAAGATGATTAACTTTTAAATGTATCACCATTTCATCCTGTCCAGATTGTTGAAGACACCAGGGAGTCTTGCTAGATCATATTTTTTCTACATTTTCTTTTCCAAGCTGGAGGTATTCTTGTTCAAACACTTTTGGCCTGCTTTGTGGCTTTTTTTTTTCTTTTAAATTGTTTTTAAAAAGCAAAAATCCAGTGATAGCACTTAAAGGATAGTTTGGATCTCTTGACCAGGTATTGAAAAGGTTGTAATGCAAAATGCTGGCTTTTACACTGCTTACGTATGACACCCCATCCTCTCTAATGCTATGTGGTAATGGCAGTCCTAGGTGGCACAGAATAAGCCTGCAATCCCAGAAGCATATTACCCCAGGACTTTTAACTTCAAAACAGGGTAACTGTTGAAATATTGAGAGCTAATGTAATGTGTTTTGTGTTCAAAGTTTGTGTGTGACTGATCAGCCTCCATATGGCTTGTTCCACTAATGTTCTTGTCTAAAATAACACCTTGCTCTAAATGACTCTGGTGTGCCTGCCAGTAAGTGCTAAAGCTGTACCTCATGGTACTTGCAAGTACACATTTTGATCAAATGCAGGAAATACATGATCTACAAAGAACTAAGCCTACAGTTTCTTACAGGTACAGCTGGAGCACACCTTGGATCAGTGAAATGTGTCTGCATGTCTCAGGATACCAAACTGGTGACTTGAAGCGCAGGTATTGGTTATTGCTTTGGAAAAAGTAGCCAGACTAGTTTAACGAGAATTCACATAATCTCTAAACTAAATGATGTCTTTAAATGATAATTTTCACCTGAGCTGTTGGGCACCTTACTAGAAATGGCTTTGAGATGAGATAAAATGTGTGGAATTGTTACATGTCTGAGTTTGTTTCTGATGCTGTCTTGCAGCCTAAGAACAACATACTGGCCTGTAAGAAACTATAGGTTTAGTTCTTTGTAAATCACATAATCCTTCCTGAAGGAAGAAGGGCTTACTTTATCAGAAGTGAAACACAACAAATTTGTCTTACACCTTGTTTTTTAGGGTGGATTTGAGGCCTTTCCTTACCTTGAACAACCTGTGGTATAAGTTGTCTGTTATAGTAACAGCACCCCCTTTTTTTTTTTTGAGGAGTCATGCTGACAATCAGTGCTACTACTTACCAAGGAAATTTGTAGGGATTCTTAATTTTTACTTGGTTTTCTATGAGGAATGGAAACACAAACTCGTCCTTGCATATGTAACAAGCATTGCTGAATCCTACCATGCAATGAACAATCCTGCTATCTTTGTCTAACTTCTTCTTCCCCACCCATCCCAAAATAAAACCTTCACCAAAGTGGCCCAAACTTGTCCTTGGTGACAAATGTCATTGTCCTCTACTTTGTACAGCTCATGTTGCAGTAGAAGTTTTTCTTTTCATCTTCCTACTGGCACACTAACTGCACAGTTTTAAGTCCTGGAATATGCATACAGAGGTTGTTTTCCACAGCAAAATGACAATAATGTCCTCATACAGCGGAATTTTTTTGTTTTCCCCAGCATTCCAGTCAGCATCAAACCAATACCAAAAAGTTCATTGACTGAAGTTAAACTGTAGCCTAGCAGCTGTGATGCTGTCAGTCATTGCAGGCTGCCTAGAGGTGATGTTTAGTACAGAAATCCTTCTGTACAACCTCCCTGTGCAGTGATCTCCAGCAGACCAGCTGCTTGCTCTGACTAATGATGGAATAGCCTTCATTTGAGGATAAGTTGACAAAAGCAATTTCTAAGAGGCAAGAAAATGAGAAATTGAGTTATTTGATGCAGCAAGTTCCTAAACTGATGTGGCAAACCCTAGGCTACAAAGAGTACCTGAAATCCTCATTCAACACTTCAGACATGTGTCATTGGATGATGTAAATGCAGCAAAGAGGCTGTTGTACTGTTCCTTTACAATCTACGATCAATGGAAAACAAAAGCAGAGGACATCCATCACAGTCAGAGAAACCAGTAATACTTTATGAGGAGGAGGAAAAATTGTTCTGGAATATTTCTGTAAACATTTTGTGCAGCACAGCTGTCATGTATCTGGATCAAATAATGGTATCGAGAGGCAACACAAAAGAAATCTGTATTCACTAACCTGATCTTGGCCTCAGACATATGGGTGCTTAAATATCTCCTATCTTCGCCATATCTCCTAAATATTCAACTACAACTTTTAGAACAGGATATTGACCTCTAACACAGGTAAATCATGCTGCCCTTCCTTAATGCTTTTGTCCTGCTGTAACAGTAGTAGTGCTGATGTAGCTAGAGCAAAGACATAGGACAGCAAAGATTCATAGCAACAGACAGTGCTACATGTCCTTGCAAGGTACAGCTCTACTTCAAAGAGGTACTATGGACATTAAAAATGTAGTATCATAATATTCAGCACAGGTAATATTTATTATTGGATAAAGTTAAGAGGCTGTGCTTCTGGACTTGCACTTTACTTCTTCCAGCCTTCTAGCCTTCCCTGTCTCCTCTTGGTTTAGTACTTTGTCACACCCAAAACAGGAACTTCTTTTCCCAGGTGAGCTAGTGCTCACAAAGTGTAGCAAAAGCTATGCTTTTCGATCTTCCTTCTTATTTTGCACTTTAAAGTCTTGTTCATAAATCCTCCATAGGATTGCTCATTGAGTTGCAGAGCTAGAATTTAAGCTGGCTATAAATATAATTCGAATGCTGCTTCTTACACAGGAAACAATCAGCAGAGAAATTTGGTTTTAATCAGAACTTGTGCTGTAGTTGGGAGGACATGTGCCCCTTGATTAATTTTGTAAGACAGGCAATGGGTTTGCCCAGGGGGCTCCTGTATATTTCTGGGGAAGAATTGCTACATTTGTCTGCAGTGTACAGTGGCTATGTCCAGAATAAGGGATGCTTTAGCTTTCAGGGAGGGATGAAGGTTGGTTTTGCAATACCGTTTTGGGATTACAGGGGTATATTATTACAGGGGATTGGACCTCTGGTTGTTTTGTTTTGTTTTTGAGCAAGCAGCATTTTACTTAAGAGTTGCTTTTTTTTCTCTACCAATCTGTTCTGTCCCTGTTGGAAGGTGGAAATGTGGAAATGCATGGACAGAAAAGAGAACGTGGAAGATAAGTGACAAGTAGCTTTGTCAAATGGCATGCAAATAACTTGCTGGGCAAAATATTTTCATTGCTAATTTGCAAAAGTGAGGAGGTGAGAACTGAAATGTTCCATGTAGCCAGAGTTGCCCTCTCCTGAATACGCTGCAGGAGCAGGGATAGGTGAAGCATGCTCTGAAAAAAATATAGTGGGCTATGGAGAAAAGTTGGGAATGATTCAACAATAGTGGGGGATGTTTTTCCCTGGTTCAAATAAAGAAAAAAAATATCAACTGCTCTATTCCCTCTTCACATAAAATAGACCTTTAGTAGATCAGTTAGATTGTATTTACTGTAACATTGATTTCAAGGCTTTGCTTCTTGGAAGTACTTTCCTGTGTTCTTACAAGGATCATTCCAAAGAACTACCCAAGATTGCAAGAAATTTATTTCAGCCTGCTTATATTATGACTTTGACAACTTTTTATGTAGGTAGCTTTCATTATTTCTTTTCATGTGTGGAATATTTTTTTCTTCCTATTTCAATACCTAGTGCTAACGTCCCACTATTCTGGACATGGTATGTATGCATATAGATGTAACCTTCTCAATGAGAACTTAGGCAGTGGTGGAGCAAACAAGCTGTTGAGGGTCCCAGGCAGGATACTGAGGTTGGAGAAGTTAATGTAAAAACAGTGTAAGAGCACACAAGTTGCAAGTTATTTTCTATAACAAGGGCAAGTCTACCATTTATTTTTAAGTGCATCATTTTTATTTACCAGGGGTGGTGAACATTGGAGAGCCCTGATGCTACAGGCTTGGCACAGCTTTCAGGGAGCAGATGTTAAAGATACCAGAAGCCATTTATTCCTAAAGCCTGTGCAATGTGTATATTGCAGAAATGTATTACCTATGTAGGAGCTTTAGCTACTGTTCTCTGCTATTCTTGATCGGTGGTTTAATGATGCTGGATCAAACCCAGTTGAAGGAAACTGGCCAGGGTTGGAGGAGAGGAACTTTTTCAGATGAAAGGCAATACTAGCACAAAAATTAAAGAGGGTAAATTGGGGAATAGCTAGGAAGCACCTTCTAATCAGAGCAGCAGGTTCAGAAACAAATTTCCAAGATGAGTAGTGAGGTGTTTAAGAGTGTTTATTTTTTATGACAGATCTTTATGAACCATACTAATGTTTCATGTATGCGGGAGCTGAAAGTCAGCCAGGAGGGCCCTCAATTTTTTTTTCTTCTTTGTACTTTCAGTGCAGAGGTTTTAAGACTAATGTGTCCTTTTAAATTTTCCAAACTGTGCACATAATAATATTTTGTTGGAGGGGATTGTTGGAGATTTGTTGGAGGGTTTATATTTGGATTTGATTATAGCGCAGGTGTATATTTTATGGTGGTGTTGATGGATATATCCTAACTGTGCAGGACTTGAAACCATGAACATAAGGACATGACAATTTTCATAATGAATACACTAAACACTATAAGCAGTGTTTCAACAAATACTCAAAAAGAATTTTAATACCTTATCCATAGTAGCACTATCATAAGAGGAGGGATGAAAGAGAGAACACACTGTGGTTTGGGTGTTGTTTTGTATTTTAATGTGGTTTTTCTCAGTAGATTCTCCCTAGTCTCAGAAGTGTAAATGTGCTTTTTCAATTTGGTTGTGTAGGTTCTGAGAGCTTTTGAATAGTGCTGAAGCAAGGTATGGTTCTGAAAGTTAGCACTTGCTGATGGTATCCATAGCCATTTAAAACTTTTGTGTCTTTTAGGTATCTGTGTAAGTGGGGAGTTACAGCGGTAGTGACAAATCAACTGCTTTGAAGAGTCCATGCCAAATCAGAGCCCTGGCTTGCCTGGGCTCTAGGAGGAACCTGTAACTTAATTGCCAGGCTTGTAATATGAGGCTGAAGGCAACAAAGCCATTGAAATAACTTGCCATCAACAGCCAGGCCAATTCCAGCAACAGCAAGGGGCAGTCAAAGGGACCTGGAGACAGAAGACCACTCAGTTACTTTACTCTTGCAGTCACCAGATATACTGTGTTTGAATGCTCTGCGTGATGCAAAGCAGAACTCTAGTGTAAATGAGCCCCCTGCAATCCTCCTGTCCTCATCTGCTTCGTTGGCATCAGTGGCAGCGAGAGACACTGGCTGAGAGGCAGCCTGGCGAGGGCTTCCTGCTAATGGCACCACTTTCACCTGAACGAGCTTGGCGACAGCACCCTTTGAGGACACACCTGAAGCCTCCCCAATTCCTGGATGCTACTGCATCTGAAGGTGATACAAAATTTACCCTTTCCTAAATTCAAAAGCAATTAAACTGTGTATTGGGTCTGACTGAGATGGAGTTAATTCTCCCCATAGCAGCCCTTGTAGTGCTGTGCTCTGCATTGGTAGCTAGAAAGGTGTTGATAACACACCAGTGTTTTGGCTACTGCTGAGCAGTGCTGGCACAGCATCAAGGCTGTCTCTCCAGCATTTTCGCTCCCCTCAAAGGCAGGCTGGGTCTGGGCAAGATCTTGGGAGGGGACACAGCCAGGACAGCCGACCCAAACAGATATTCCATACCACATGAAAGCAGCTCAGCCATAAAAGCTAAGAAAAGGAAGATGGAAGGGGGGGCATTTCTCATCTTCAAAGAACTACGCGTACTGAAGCCCTGCTTCCCGGGAAGTGGCCAGACATCGCCTGCTGATGGGAAGTAGAGAATAATATCATTGGTTTTCCTTTGCTTTTGATGTGCAACCTTTGCTTTCACTTTATGAAACTGTCGTTATCTTGACCCATGAGCCTTTTGTTATATTGTCTCTCCCCTGTCCAGATGAGAGGGGAGTGATAGAGCAGCTTTGGTGGGCACCTTGCATCCAACCAGGGTCAACACACCGCAAACTGTAATGGCATTTTAGCTGACTAAGAAAGTAAAATTAAGTGCTTTCCTCAGATAAAACTTCATGAACATGAAATAAAAAAAAAAGACAAGACACAGAGGGCACTTACCATAAAACTTCTTCCTGGTTAAGTTTGGTTTTCTGCAAGTGTTTTGCTACTCTTTGGAGCCCCATTTTACTGCAGCTGAAGTTGGACATCTGTACCCACAAGTTTTACAAATGGGTGAGGTGTGTGCAATGAAGAGCAATGGAGGAACCATGAGACTGTCTGGAGACCAGGCTGCCACCTCATTGCTCTGAGCCAGGGTGGCCCTGATGGGTGAAAGCTGGCTGCCTGCTAAGCCCACCTGCCCTGCAGGCTGGCCTCTCCTCCAAGGGACCTGGGCAGCCTGTAGACAGGGGTCTGACTCGTGGAAAGCTGAGCCACCTGCCCGAAGCAACCCAAGGTAAAGGCTCTGCCATCAGTTGCCTTGATTTGGGGTGTGCTGCTGGTCCAATGGCATCGCCGTTTGCTTGGATACTGCTAGTAACAGCGCTGTTCATGCCTAGCTTAATTAAGGCAGGAAGTACAAATTTACAGGGAAGGTACTATAATTTCTTTTTTAAAAAAAACCTTTATATTGTTAGTTTTTTTCCCCCTATCCATGTTCAGTGTCACTGAGGCACAGTCCAATCATCTAAGTTTGATTTAAAATGTTAGAGTTTGGACAGGAGGTTATTAGAGAAGATCTGTCTCCTCCTGCTCACCTCTATTAAAAATTTTCTCTGTGCCTTTTTAAAAAAACTGGATATGGAGCAAGATGACAGCCGTGCTCTGTGTGAGTGGTGTTTCTCTCAAACAGAAATAATAAGCTGTCACAGGTCTCAAGCACTGTAGCAGAGACTGAAAGAGGAGTTTCAGGAAAAAAAAATGCATGGTAGAATAAACAAACTTGGAGATTGAAGTGAAATCTCTTTCTGAGAGAAGCAGTGCCTGTGTTTTGGGAAAGAAGAATAGACAAAAAAATGTTACATTTGAAGATTTGAATAATTTTTTCTACTGAGCGTTCCTGTATTTTTTGTAACACTAGGAGATGCAAGGAGTCAGCTGAGACAGGGAGTATTTATGGAAGCAGGGTGGGACATCAATGCAATGTTCCAGAGGCGCTTCCAGACTTCTTCTGTTGCAGGCTTTGAGAAGGGCTGAGCTTCTGGGGGCTGTGCTCTGGTGCTGATAACCGCCCCCCATCTACCCTCATGAAACTTAATTGCCTGCCTTTTCAGCTCCAGGAATCACTGAGCTCACAGACAGCAATGAAAAGCCTTCGATATATTGCTCACTATATAATCAATAACAAGAAAATTCAACCTGCGTGCAGTGACAAGGGGGAAAGAAGGAGTTATGGGAAGGAAAGCAAAGGTAATGGCTGTAACACCCCTGGCCTCCTGTTCCCCCTGGGTGTGCTTGCCTACAGGATGCCCACAGAAGACAAATGCCCGATTGAATAATGTTTGCACAGAAGCCAACTGTAAATCCCTTGGGCAGCACAGTTAGGATGAAGTTTGTCAAGTGTGTCTCTTGTGATTGTAGTTCTAATGAGAGTTCTGCTGACGTGTTTTTGATCTAGAAAAAACTACATTGTCTTGTATTCACCTCGATTTGAAGACTGCCTGTGAGGATTGCACTGAATTGTGGAATAATCTTTGCAAATGCATAAGTAATACATGCTGACTTAACTTGACAGTTGGTCCTATTTCTTACTATAAAACATTTACATTTTTATTAGGAAAAATAAAGAAACTGTTAGTAAAGACTACAACTCAATATGGGGTTTCACTTTCATTTCACTGCTTTATTTCATCTCACAATCATGTACGTTGGTGACTGCCTTCTTAAAAAAAAAAAAGAAAAAAAAAGAGAAAGTGTGTGCATGATACCCCACCAGAAAGCTCTCAGTAACACAAAATATTAATTGCTACTTGCAATTGGTTAGACCTCTTGCTGATTAGGGAGGAAAAGATTTGGTTGTAGACACAGGCAGGCATCTGAGGGGAAGACCTAAATATTAACAAAAGCATCAAGATGCCATCTTGAAGAGGTGGGGTGTGAGTCCTTATTGTAAAGCTCTGTTTTCTCATGTTGCTAAAATATTTTCCCCTAGCTTTTACCACAAACATTTGCTACAGAGCCATGTAAATCCTTCGACACATGTAATACGGCATACCACCCACCAAAGGTAGCAGAGTACAGCTGACCTCCCACATGTGCAAGCAGGGTAGTCAGGAGCTTTTCTGGGGTGCTTAACTATGAGCTTCTTGATGTACTTGGTGCGCAATGGGTCTGCTGCCTGGGAGGGCGAGGTGCCACATGTGGGTTTTCCTTCCCTCTGCACTGCCATCCCTACAACATAGACTAGCTGTGCAGGTGGACACTGGGTTTGAGCAGCAGCTCTTATAAGGCATCCCGTGACTCACAGCCCTGTGCTCTTGTGTGGCACTCAGCTTGCCTGTGCACTGTAGGTTACTTGCTTACCCTACCAGCCCTTTTTCTTTCAAGCTGTATTTGTGCCTGAGCTGCCTGTCTATAGACTCTTTCGTTTACTTATAAAAATAAAGATGTATTTTAAAACTATCCAAACCTTTGAAAGTTGGTGGCTGTTACTTGCTCCTCACAATTTGCATAGATGGGCAAATAAACAAGCGTAGGCATGTCATGGGTCCTTCTTTGAAACAAGTAAAAGCAGTAAACATCTCAAATGTCTGAAAATTTAACATCTTTTTGGCTTTTTGTGTGTGTGTGTGTGAGTAGTTACATTTACATAGTTGGAGAAGAATATGGGAGGCTACAAAGTTTTGTTCATGACACCAGTCGCTGTCAGAGAGAATGATGAAAGAGCAGCTATTTTCAGATTTTACTGGGAAGGTGAGGTTGGTGTTACTTTTCAGGTCCTGCCTAATGCCTTTTACTACCTTGCACTAGTTTGCTCCCTACATAAGTATTAAGGACTAGTGCTGGCTATTCAGGCTCCTTGTTAAAGACTGGAATACAAACCATGCAAGAAAGCAGTTTGATCAGGAGAACTAGCCAGGCACCTGTCCCCAGGTATCCCTGGCCATTCAATAGTTCTGTCCTTTTTTCTGATGACACGATCTCCTTTCTCCAGCTCGGCAAGGTCCTGGCTTTGCTAGTGAGCCATTCCCTTTGGCAGTGGTGCCACCGCCAAGTCGGTGTGACATGACCTGATCCAAATGGCACATCAGCCTCCTGTAATTTTTCCACTTGACATGCTGCAGTATACTGTCTATTCTCAGAAACAACAGCAAATGAATAACACTCAGAAAAAAAAAAAAAAAGTAGAAATAGAAGTTTTCTGAAATAGAAGTTGGTCTCCCTTGGGAAAACAACCTTGCTTTCAAAAGGGAGGATGTAAATAACTGTCTGGTCTCTGCATAGGAGTGTCAGTGCCACATAAGTACCATAATGCCCTCCTCAAGCCTAGATTATGAAGCATTTCTCCAGAGTCTCAGCAGAAAACACAGCAAGAACAGGCTCATTCCTAATGAGGCTGTGGTATTATTTTTGAGGGAAAGAAAGCTTCCCACATGAAGAAAAATCATTAAGCTTTAGCAACAGATTGGTTCTTGTCTACAGCTCCCATCAAAAATATATTTTAAGACCAATTACTTAGTAGGCATGGAATGAGCTTGTTTAGAAATTTAGAAACAAAGTACTTCATGACGTTTTTGTAAAGTCTAAATGTCAGTTAGTTAGTCTAAAATTGGTAGGTGATCTGAGAACAGAAGACAAGCACAGCTGAATAATCAAGAAGCAGAATGCAGAAGTGAAGGGCCTACCCAGTATGACGAGCACCTCTGTGTTGCTCTCAGTACAACGAGGCAAATGAGATCCAAGCATTGCCTTGAATGTGCAGAACTGTACTCTGGTGCCTTCTGAGAGGAGCAACTGCTAAACCCCACGTTCAGATCCCATGTCCATTGCCTTCATACCTAGGGCACCAAGAGGAAGAGAAGGGATGCTCAGAGGTAGAAAGCAGGCCCTTTTACCCATTCGGCCACGCCATCTGGGATGGCTGCCAGCTGCAAGGCAGTGTTGCAGTGATGGTCATTGCCAGTTTGGGAACTGCCACTAGCACAGCTGCTGTGCTTTCTTGGGATTACAGCTGTAGGTATGTCAGTAACATAAAGCTCTGTTTCCCAGCAGGGTCTTCCTAGCTCTTGGCAGCGGCCAGGATCCTTAACTACTGTACTGGATGGCTACTCAAATGTTGGGGAGACCTGAAAAAGGCAATGTTATCCCATGCGGTGGTGCCATTTATGGCTTCAGTGCTGGAAACAGAACTAGGTGCCAAGACCTCTGCATGGTCTTCTTTGGCTTATATACAGATGTGATGCTCCAGGTCTTCACTGACTTTATCACATCCCATGTAGTGAAAAGAGGGAAGTCACAACATGAACAGTGATAAATAGGACTGCGGAGTGCTGCGCTTAATTTTTCATCTTTCTAGCACCAGAAGCTTGAAGTGCCCAAAAAAGTGGTTGTGTGTTAAAACCTGTGCAGCGAGGATTATTGGTGTTTTGCTAAACTCATTAAAAAGTTTAGAGATGCAACAGGCCTACAGCAATGTTATGAGGCTTGAGGCTGTGTGCTGAATTCCTGCAGTGCACACACAGCATGAAGCCTAGCAATATTTCTATATGGTCCCACAGGTGCACTTCTTCTCCTAGCTTATATTGTTGCTGAATATAGTCTACACAGCCTCCATTGCTCATGCCACAGCTCTCTCCTAAAAGAAACCAACACTATTAGAAAAAACAAACCCCACAGATACCTTTGTGCCAGCTCTGAGCAATGATGCCATTCTCATTCCCTTCCTGCTGTCTTCCAAGCATGTCTGACAATAAGAAATCAAAATATAAATGCCAGTGAAATCTGATCAGGCACAGCTAGGAACCTCAGGAAAGGCTTCCTGGCCTTTGGTAGGGGAAGGAAAACATTTCCCATGGGAAGAAGGAGGGCAGCTGAAGTGAGTTTTATTCAGAGACTGTGTTGACAGAAGAAAATGTACATCTGAGTGTGAATGTGCCACTCTAAAGAGGGTGGGTGCTTGGTCTCATAGTTTCCACATTTTCTTCCTTTCCTTTCTGCTTGCTTTCTCTGCTTTGTGAGGAACCACAAGAAATGTAGGTATGACATGCCTGCCCATTTGAAGCATTACAGTAGCCTATCTGACCTCAAAAGACCTGTCACTGTGCAGCTTTTGCTGGAGGCTATATAATGGATGGGTTATTCTCAATGGGAATATGAGAGTCACAAATCATTTCCACACAGAGACCTGAGAAATCACATTATAGACTGAAAGGCCAGTGGAAAGTCAACAAAATGCCCTTGGGCCTGAGCAAACTTTTGTCCTGGATCACAGAGATCACTATGTTTGAGAGCAACACATGTGGCATTGGAATTCGTTTTTCTGCTCCTGCAGTGAAATACTTTTGTTCAATATAAAAATAAATACTTGCCATTTTGCTGAGATTATCAATTTTCTTGACCAGTGAAGGACCAAGCCTTGGACTGACTCATGGCTGTCACCACTGAAGGGTCCACAGTTTCTGACTTGTGTGCCTGACCATGGCCATGTCTGGGAGCCACCCCTCAGCTGTGCTATCTCTGATGGTGCTTGGGCACAGGTAGTATGTGTAAAAGGTGGGTAATTAAGCAACAACCAGGCATTAGTTTGTCTTTTAACATGTGAAAGAAATGAGACTTACTGTAAACAGTTTCTAAGAGGAATGCCAATCTTCTTCTTAATGCAGAGTATATGCAATTCATTATTCATTTTGGTGAAATGCAGAGTGCACCTTGCTGTGCAGGCCAGCTGCTCATTTATAAAATTGATTACGCATTCTCTAAAGCCATCTCTAGGGAGCAGCTAAATTGCATCCATCGCCGCCAAAGACTTTGATATCCCTGTGGCTGAAGAATATTAATAATAACCAAAAATAAAAGAAAGACAGGCTATGTTCTGATTTTTGATGTTTGCCAAATTTTGCTTGCTTCAGAAATTTATAGGAAAATGTATTTCTGGTGTGTAACCTGCCATTAACCTCACAGCAGGAGCACCCCAATATGTCTCGGAGAGTCAAGGCTACTTTTATTGTGAAAGAAGGTAACAATTATGCCTCTTTCTTTTTTTTTTTTTTTACCCCCATAACAATCAGGTGCTTGGTTCATGTAATAAAATATCGGCTCTTTGATTCTCTTGCTTCAGTCTGACTTTACCATCAGCCTGTGAAGTGTAAAATGGAGATGGACGGGAACGAACATTCACCTTGCTCTGCATAAGACACTTCCTTTTAGGTGTGAAGTCCTGGGTGAGGGGGAGATGCTGCAGGCAAGGCTGAGGATTGTGGGCAGCACTTGACCCTGAGCTGCATTGGAAGCCACTGAGCTGACCATCTCAGGGTGCCAGGGGCTTGTACCAGGTCCTCTCCTGCGTGGCTGTCACTGCAGCTTTTGAGCTGGGTATACATGCTATCTTTCTCTTATGAAAAGAGGCTGGAAGGAAGATGGGAGGAGAAGGGCTCCTGCCCACCTGGCAGTGCTGCAAGCACCTCTGACATAGACCAGGCTCCCAGCCCCTCTTCCAGACAATGTTAGCATGGAGTGTGGACATTGGGCTTTAAGAGATGGATGGTATATTTGCAGATACCCATCAGGACTTAAAATGCCTTATGAATTAGCAGTGATAACACTGTATGAAAGGCAAGATGCAGCAGTCTAGCGTTCTCTCTATAATATCGAATAGCTGGGTGTAAAACTGCCTGAACTTTGACATTTCTGCGATTGCATGCCACAGTTTTTTTCTGAAACAGATCCTTGATGAACCTTCTCCCCCACCCCTGTAAACCAGTGTAGATGGACATCAGACTGCCAAGCAGATACTGCTTACCAGTGGATCATGAAGAAACTGTAGAAAAATTAAAAGGCTGCATGGATTTTTTCCTATTTCCCAGTTTCAAAATCACTCAAATCTTGTATTTCACAGTTATAGAATCATAGAATCATTTAGGTTGGAAAACACCTTTAATATCATCGAGTCCAACCATCAACCATGCCCACTAAACCATGTCCTGAAGTGCCTCGTCTACATGCTTTTTGAATACCTCCAGGGATGATGACTCCACCACTTCCCTGGGCAGCCTGTTCCAATGCCTGACAACCCTTTCAGTAAAGAATTTTTTCCTGATACCCAGTCTAAACCTCCCCTGCCGCAACTTGAGCCCATTTCCTCTCGTCCTATCACTAGTTACTTCATAGAAGAGATCAGCACCCACCTCACTACAACCTCCTTTCAGGTAGTTGTAGAGAGTGATAAGATGTCCCCTCAGCCTCCTTTTCTCCAGGCTAAACAAGCCCAGTTCCCTCAGCTGCTCCTCAGAAGACTTGTGCTCCAGGCCCCTCACCAGCTTCGTTGCCCTTCTCTGGACACCCTCCAGCACCTCAATGTCTTTCCTGTAGTGAGGGGCCCAAAACTGAACACAGGACTCAAGGTGCGGCCTCACCAGTGCCAAGTACAGGAGGACGATCACTTCCCTGCTCCTGCTGGCCACACTGTTTCTGGTACAGGCCAGGATGCCATTGGCCTTCTTGGCCATGTGGGCACACTGTTGGCTCATATTCAGCCGGCGGTCAACCAGCACTCCCAGGGCCTTTTCTGCCGGGCAGTTTTCCAGCCACTCTTCCCCAAGCCTGTAGCATTGCATGGGGTTGTTGTGACCCAAGTGCAGGACCCGGCACTGAGCCTTGTAGAAGCTCATACAATTGGCCTTGGCCCAACGATCCAGCCTGTCCAGAATTACAAGATTATCTTGTAATTAGAGGAGTTCTAGCAATAAACCTAATAATCCCTGAGTGACAGACTGTAGCATATGCTCTTTATGTTTTCCAGACTCATCTATAGTCTCTGTGTTTCAGGAACTGCTTTCAGGTGGTGTCTTTCAGCTCAGAGGAGAGCAGGACAGATGCGTGGAAGGATATAGGATGCTGGCCAGGAGCCACCAAGGTCCAAGGCAGCGCTGTACAGGCTGCTGGTGGCTATAGACATCGGCTGGTGAAGGGGGTGGTTGAGCCCTGCCAGGGGAGGATACAGTGCTGCCTCCATGCTAGCCAAGTGTCTCGCACACATTTCTGTATGAAGCCCATCTGGGAGCACCAAAATGGGGTTTGATGCTTTCCCCAGTTCAGTAGCCACAGCTAGAATTGGGTCTGCAGGGAGCATCAATTTACTTTTTCACAAGGCCTTGATAACGCTTCCCTTGCAGCTGTGGTGGCTGAGAAAGCCAAAATCATAGCTGCCGGCCAAGGACTTTTCTTCCCACCTGCCTCTCCCTTGTGAAAACAAAAGCTTTCATGGGGCCAGAGGAGAGAACTGTTTGTATCTGGGCATCAGAAGAGGAATTCCAGCACTTGTGGGAGGACTGGCTAACCTTGAGGCTCAGTGAGCGTCCCAGGAATGTTTAGCATTTTTGTGTTTTACTCCAATGACTGTTTAATGTAAACACCTACGGGATGCTCATCGTGGGAGAGCAGTTGGCGCTGCCCTTATCCTCCACTCCTGAGGAATGACCTTGCCCATCTGCTGCTTTCAGCCAGGACATCTGCAGCTCTTTCACAACACAGGACAATTTCAGGGTCATGGGGCCACAGTGTGAAAGTGTAATTGCTGTCGCGAGCGCCACCCTAAGGAGCTTCATGGGCACTGACTCACATTTAAAATTTTTCCGTGTGCCCTGTATTGAAGGCCTGTCACCTGGAGCCTGGCATACGCTTTTGAAGGAACCAACCTTGCAAAAAATAAAAAAGAGGAGTGGGCGGATGCCAACAGCTCTGTTCCTGCCTGGATTAGCTCAGCATGTTTTATAACACCAAACAGTTTTGAAGTTTCCTTGCCCTGGATGTCTTTTTTTTTAAACTGAGTCTGTCAAGTGGTTACAAGGAGGAGGTGGTTGTGCCATGCTCAGCCCCTGCTCTGCAGGCTCTTTATGTACCAGTGTAATTGCTGGGGATGGGAGCTGGTGAGTTTCTGGGGTGTCGGTGGATGATCCTCCACTGCTCAGCTTGTTCAGGAAACCTCATAACTGGTTACTGTAATATGTTGACCACTTGTCAGAAAAATGCATTTATTGTCCCAGGAGTCTCATAAAAATGACTCTATGAAGAGTGAATCTGATGGGATCAAAAGACAGGTGCTTAAACACAGGTTCAATGGAAATTATTTTCTGTCCTGGAATGCATGGCAAACCTATTTTCCTGTAACGGAAAAGTAGAGATGAAACATGTTAGCTTGTACAAATAATAATTGAAACTCTTTGTTCCAGGCTATTAAAAGCATCACTTGTATCTGAAATTTCAGCTACTGTAGGAAAAAGCAGACATGGCTGTCAGCCTCTTCAAAGCTGGCCAACTGCTTTCCTCCTTAAACATTATTGCTGTTTAAAAAAAAAAAAATAAAGCATGCTAAGCTTGATGGAGCTGCTGAGTCTGAGCTGGCTGAAGTAGATATCAAACAGGAATCCTGCTATATACGTCACAGCAAGAAAGCAAAATTGTCTGTCTCTTACAGTGCTGCAAGAAACCCCTCTGGCACAGCAGTGTGATGAGGGACCAGCTGGGAAGCTCTCCTGTTTTTAAAAATAAAAAGAGGTTTTGGGGTTGGGCCTGTTACTACTGGTTCGAGTATGTCTGAAGTGTGTGCATTGCCTGTTTGTGATGAGGTACTCCAAATGCCTTCTGACTTGATGTAACCGCAGTGCTTGCTGCCCTCCCCACGTACTGTCAAAGCCAAGCGAGGGCTTTATACTGCAGAGAGGAGGAAGGCATTGCCGTGGTCACAAGAGGGCGTTTAGATGGTGCACTTGCTGTGACTTGCAATGAAAGAGACGCTCTGAAAACACACAGACTTCCGAAAGGAGCACACTGAAAATATTCCTCGCCTCGCACCCTGGGCTTCGCTCTGGCTTGATTTTAAGCCCATTGAACACTCTTGTGTGAAACAGACTGTGATTTTTTGAGTTTTGGAGACTTTGTTCCCGAATGTCCACAGCTGGGGAGGGATGCTGGCAGCCCTACGGTGTGGCAGACCCAGCCCTCGGCCCAAAATCAGGGCAGGTTTCATAAGGGAAAGGCTCGCAGGTGACATTGGACCATGCATGCGGCAGCAGGAGAGAGAAGTCGTGTCCCTGCTGTGTTTTGGATGAGGCTTGCTCGGGAGGTGTGCTCTGAAGACACCTCTTGGGTTAGTCCTGAAGGTGAGAGATACAGGGACATGTCTCATCTCAGAAGCACTGGGAAGGTCTGGGAAGGCCAGAAAAAGAAAACCTAGATGGCTTGCTGTACCTCCACCAGTGGAAAATCTGCATGCAGTAGACTGGGTAAGGTCAGATGCAAAGACTAAATCTGCAAATTTGGATTTATATAAAAACCAGCTTCTGCTCCAAATGCAAAATCAGCCACTGAGACTTCTAAGTTGGGGAAGCAGTTTGGTTTCAGTCCCCATGTCAAGTAAAATTTAGTCTTTGCATATAATTTATATATAACCAAGCCCTATATGGGTAAAAACTTGGAACTGTCTCATTTGTATCACTCATTGCTTGATTTTTTTGTACCTGTTTTTCCGCAAATAGCCCTATTTTTGTGCTATGCAGCTGATTGAGAGACTGACTTTCTGTCTTTCCCCAGTCTGCAGGTGGACTTGACTGCCCCTGGTCCACCAGGTCCCACCCCCCCGGTCAGGTCCACCTGAAGTCTGGGAAAGACAGAAAGTCAAGGTATCTCTCAATAAATCAGCTGCATAGCACAAAAATGACCCCTACTCAGGCCCAGACATTAGAGACCTGACCCTCTGGGTCCATCCTGTGAGTGAAATGGAAACTACCTATCTAGCTCCATGATAGTAGAAGGTGTTCTAATTATATCTAGCTAGAACTAGGTCACTGCATTTTTTTTTTTTTTTCATGTCAAACACAGGGTTACAGTGTATTGGAAAGGATTTTTTGAATCCACAGGGCTGTAAATTTAGATGAGCAAGGGTCTTTAGGAGTCAAAATTTTTATTTAAGGGCTTAGTGTGTGTTGGTCTAACTGTACAGTAGCTGACTTCTATGTGTTAGTGTTAACAGGATAGACTTTCATAGCTGCTGATTGCACAGACTAAATTTTAGCAATTGGATTATCCTACTTACCCTTCTCTGTGCCTTCTCTTTAGTGAATTACACTTAGCAATACAAACTTCTAAGAGAGGAAGTAGAAAAATATTTCAATATACTCCAGCTGTTGCTAATGCAATCTCATTTTTCCTTCAGCTGTCAGAGAACTAATACATCACAAGTTGAAAATGTGTGTCGAAGATGCATGCTTCTTTCCATTACAGTACGGTCAAATGCCAGTCTGTTCTTTTGAGGATTCAAAGCTAGCTACTAGTTTGATTTTACTCTTCCCTGACTTCTGTTTGCAGAGTATTAGATCATCAAAAGCTGTGGGAGCTTAGTTATAAGAAAATTAGAGCACAGTGTCTCATTATTCTGTATTCTCAACACAGAGCTATTTCTTTAGTCCAGATGCATTTCTGCAGACTGTTTAGCAGCAGTGCTTTTAGTGTGGCAGACTTGCAAAGAATTGAGGAGGATGGAGGAGGAGATGAATACTGATGGAACTGCACTAAAGAAGAGCTCTGTGCATTGCAGCATTAGTGGTATGTGCACGTGTCATTGGCTTGCATTTTCTCTGTGGTTATCTGCATTAAGTCCTTTGAGGTGAAAAGTGTACAGCTGCAATTCAGACCATATCAGTGATGTTACTGTATTTTTGCATTTCTTATGACTAGAAAATGACTTGAAGGACTGAAATCCAGCTGCAGAGAAGCCTCAGCAGACGTGTGTGATGGAGACCACACAGTCCTTCAAACAGTTTTCATATCAGAAACATGTAATTCTGGGACTGCTGGAACTTCATACTCAGTGACCTGTGATGGTCCTCGGGCTCCGCACTGAGCAAGTGTGACTTATCGCAGGTTTCCTCAGACCTATTTTGGTTTGGGGGTGTTATGGGTTTGTGTGGCGCGGGTTTTTTTTTGGTAGCAGGGGAGGGGGCTGCAGAGGTGGCTCCTGTGAGAAGTTGTTGGAAGCTCCCCTGGCTCCAAGTCGGACCCGCCT
>VYZV01031600.1:299-71644 GCA_013401275.1 Pandion haliaetus | reverse complement strand
TAAATGATTCTGTGATTCTATGATTATTCTACACCTGTACAAACACCTACTGTACAGAGTCCACCTCTGCCTAAACCCTGAGTGCTGCTATTGGGGTGGACTAGTCAAGGGCATGGGCTTTACACAGGCATGGCTGAAACTCTTGCTCAGAGTTTCACTACTTATCCTTCAACAGTGGCTTTACAAAGCAGGGACAGGGACCAATTCCTCTGTCTACCTTCATCTGCTGTACTGTACAACTAATGTAAAAGAATGAGTTTGTGTATGCATGTATATGTGTATGTTTGCAGGGAGATGCAATCAGGAACTTCCCTTCAGCGATTCTGCAGGCAAACCCCGTATCATCTCCCAAGATCCTGCTTTTGTCAGGGCATCTCAAGAAAAACTTTGCATTCCAAATGTGGGGCATGGAGACTCTTTCTAGCAAGTTACATTTTCTTGCAAACCAGTCTTCTGGTGTGAGTTTGCTCTGCCCCATACCACCTCGCAGGAGCCAGAACTATAGCTGCCTCTAAAACCTCCTGTAAAACATTGGTCACTCTCTGTGTGTCTTAACTGCCCCTTTTTCCTCCTCAAAACCCTGCTGCTGTAGTTTCCAGAACTGAGTTGGGGGAAATAAAAAAGAGAAGTCCATTGCAATGATTTTGTTTGCTGTCATGTTGGACAGGGTGACAAAGTTTTCTCTGTTGTGAAAAGATCCCAGCAACTTTAGAAAATAGGAGGCCAAGACTTTGCAACAGCCAAGCTTTTGGTCCAATAGCTAAAACAGAAACCTGGCAAATACATTGCTTCAGGTGGAAATGACACAAAATTGTGCTCAGATTTTTGATGAATAATAATAAAAAAAAAGATCATCCAGAACTGATTTTTCAGGATGTATTTTTAGCCCCAAACTGGAAACTCCCAGCTCTTCAAGGAGTATGAGTATCATTGATGAAAAAGGAGGCATATACAGACTTTGGAATTTGAGGGAAGCAGGGTCCTTGCTCAAGACTTCTGTGTCTCTGATTTGCAGTGATGCCTCTAATAGGGGTCGTCTCCCCTTTTCTCACATTAGAAATCCCTCCTGGGGAGACTCTGGCTTTTATCCTTGATGTAATATTTGTTTGCTTTCTCTCCCCTTCATTGCCACGCTTAATCCTGCCACATGTCTCAGCAGGATTTCCAAAGTCCACCTCCTTTCTGCTACATCTTGGACAAACAGTTGTTGGCACTGACTACTACACAGCCTGCTCTGTTGCTTCCCTTGCACTTGATTCTCCAAAAGTGTTCACAGCCTTTCTCACGTGCTCTGCAGACTAACATTAGGTTGTTCCTGCCCCTGGCAAGTCCAGCACACTCACAGTAATAATCTCACCTGCAGGTGCCAAACACACTGAAAAGTTAAAACCACCATGCAGGGAGGCTGGGTTGGTGGGGAGCTGGGACTTGGCACTCAGAAGACAGCCTCATCCAAAGAGCAGAATTAACATTTATTGATATGGTTGTTTTAACTTATCAACACAGAATATGCTGAAGGAAGAAGGAAACATTAAAGATAAGCCATGAATAATTGTTTGCTTCAGGGGTTGGCCAAGCACACTCTACTGAATGCTCTTTTAAATTCTGCTCCAGTGATTTGTAGGACCAGTATCCTTTTATGAAACAGAGGGGGCCTTTTCTGCATCACTGAGCTATCAACTGGACAATGAGTCAAGGAAAGTACTGGAGGATCAGGGCACCCATCTGTGAAGGAGGAGAGTGAAAAGGGGCACAGTAAGTCCTTGACAGCAGCCTGAGCAATTTATCCGGGACTAATCTCCAGCTTGGAAAGAGATGCATGGGCACAGGCTGGGAACTCATCCTACATTGCAAGATAAAGCATTTGTGTGAGTTCAGGCCAGCTTTTCATCAGCTCTTTCATGAGCTACCCTTTCTCAAGGATACTCCTTCAGGTCCTTTATCCAAAGTGGAGTTTCCTTCCTTAGACAAATTTGACTGCCAATTCACAAATTCGATAGCAACTTGTGAAGCAAACGATGTTATTCCAGTTACTGTAAGTGCTGGAGTCTGTGTTTCCTTTGACATGAATTGCAGCACATTTTTCTGCAAAGAGTAAATTAGGTTCCCCGGGTTTCCAGAACCTGTAAAAGAAAGTTCCTCTATTGGGAATGCATTGGCATGCATGACAGTGAGGGTGAAGTCACCTCAAACAGTTGTGGAAGGGAAAGAGGAATGTTACTGTGACAGCCATCATGAGTCACAGTTTTGACTAGAAAACTAGTCAAGTTTTCTGACTTATAGGGCAGTTGGAGACAGAAATCCCCCTCTGACACATACCTGCCTTAGACAGTGTATTGGTCACTTGGACCGAGGGGTGGGAATTACAGGACCTTCCTCACTCCCCCCAGGGATACTCACGTGGCTGCCTTCTTATATGGAGTGTGATCCACCCACTGCCATTGCCCATTTTTGTAAGCAGTCAAGCCTATGTAGTATTTTGTTTCATAGGTGTTAGTAAATACTCCTTTTGCCAAGTTGAAGAGGAACTCCTGGAAAAGAACAATGTCCATGAGGTGCAGGACTGAGCAGTGGGAGGTGGCAGGAGTCCCCATGGGCTGGGGCTGGTGGCAGAGGGGAAGCCAGCATTGAAGAGGTGCACAAAGGACATCCCCCATCCCCTGCAGGACATGGAGGGGCTCTGAGTCCCTGCCAGGGCCTGGCACTGTGCCTCTGGCTGCTGTGCCCCTCTCTCAGCCCTGCACATACCTGCTCTGCTTCACTGTTGATCACCACCAGGTGGGAGCCCATCCCAGTGCAGTTCTGCTCACTCTCAACCCAGGACATCCTATCAGTGGACAGATAATAGCACTTTTCTTGAAAGCATCTCCAGCCCTTCGGGCAGCACATCCAGCCCTCCTCTGTGGGGGAAAAAAATCCTGCTTTTCAACAAGATGTGCCGTCCTTCATCTCTGTGAGCTCAATGTAGGGTCCCAGGTGCTAGGGGAGGGTTTTGAACCATACCTTTAATCTGAGCAGAGGTTAAAACTCTCTTCCATATTCCACAAGTAAAGCTGTCAACAGCCTGACACGCTCTTGTCACAAGGCCCCTGCCTGAAGTGCCTTTCCCTTTCTCTATCTGTTCTGCCATGCAACCTCTGGTGAGAGACACAGTTTTTGTCTTACCCTTCCTGAGGAAGCAAGATGGGAAGTAATTGGCTTGCACTCCTCTGGGAACACTTCCATCAGAGAAGTGTTGTCCAAGTGTTTAGCTCTCAACTCATGCAGACTGACAGACGTACAGTAAACTGCTCTGACAGCCTTGCTGCCACCACAGGCAGTTCCTTACACTAGCCAGGTTTTCCTAGAGATCTGCCTTATAGCCAGAAAGTCACATGACATTAAAAAAACCACAGATATATTCTCTCAAAGCATGAGGCTACATGAGAACAGATCTCTGAACTGAGTTTGGGAATTTGCACTGCAGGAATTCTAGCACTTGCCATTGCCATTTCTTCGTGTGTGATTGCAGCTCAGCTCTCCAGCTACTCCGAACTGCATAATAACATTCTCCTATCACTCCTACCTCTGTCCCTTGCACTGACCGTGATGCTTGTGTGAACAGGCAGCACAGGGAGTGGAGTTGGACTGAACCAGCCATTCCAAAACGATGAAGCACTTTCAGCAAGATTAGTGAACTGGACTAGCAGTTGAGCGGTTGTGTGAGAGCCAGGAAGAGTGGAAGAGTAGGAAGGGTGGTCAAAGGTAGGTCTGGAACAACCCACCCTCTTCCACTGGCCCAGAACATGTTTTCATAGCATCCTAAGTAAAATTGTGTAATACAGCATTTTTCTTCCTCAATTCTCCAGCTTCCTTCTTTAAAACAATCCAGCTCTGGCTGACAATCACATTCCCAACCTCAAAGGTTGACTGTCACCAGGGTAAATTTTGGTGAGGTTCTTAGCATTGCTTACAAGGCTCTTAGTATCACTTACTTTTGCCTGCAGATACGCTGGGGACGCAGTGCCACTCTGTAGCGTTCTGGAGCAGAGTCTTGTACTGGCCATAGTTCCCATGAAGGAAAACAACTGGGAAGAGAGGAAAGAGAAGGAAAGTACTACTGTCATCCTTTCCTCCTTATTCATGAGCAGCCTGTCCTATCCTCCACCTTCTGGCTTAGAGACCCCACAGAGACTCTGTTACATTAACAAGATCTGAAATCTGTATTGAACAAGGAGATGAGAAACAGCAGGCCATTTCTCCCAGCACTGGTCACTCCCTCCTTTGAACAGGCATTAATTGGATGAGCTCCTCTCACCTCTGCTGACTGAGAGACTCATTTTCCCAGCTGACAAAACCAGCTTAGACATCCTTTGAGGATGGGGGTCAGGAAAGGGTCAAAAAAGTAATGGGACAAGCTTGATAAATGTGGAATATTAATATACATTCCCTTTTAATATTCCTGGGCATTGCAGCTTTAGAGCACCACTTTCACCCTTATCAAGAAGGCATAGAACTCTTGAGTGTTGAGGCCTCGGCCAAGGGAGTTAACAAAAAGCACAGAAGAGTCATCACAGAGCACTATGATACTCCAGGATGGCACAAGCAAAGGATTTCCCTTTTGGTCAGTCCAGGCAGTGTGGGTGGGATGTGGCCGGAGCATTTGGATGGATTCGCCCCCACAGTGCTAAAATATGGGCAGCCTGATACCAGTATTTCCAAGAACATCACACTGGCTCCTTGGCTGCAACATTGTCACAGGGAGCTCTGAGAGAAAAAGGAGGTCAGGAGAACCAACATCCAACAGCCAGCCTTTGGGGAACCTACTCAGGTGCCTTCTGACACTAAAAAGACTTCTCAACTCTTGGTGGGAGGAGAGAAACGGACTGGTTTCATCCAGGACTGGCTTTGTTCAGGCAGGTGGGAAAGAGAGGAGCAGTGAGCAGACACTGCCAGGGAACGAACCTTAACAGTGGAAGGACCCCTACTCCCTGACTAGGAGGACAGCAGAACCGACTGTTTTGGCAAAGGGCGCTTGCCTGCTGACAGAGTGACTAGGATATTGTTTTTCCATCTAGCAAAAGATGGTCAACTGCTCCCTTCATCCCCGGGGAATTAAGAGACCCTGGAACCCACCAAGGCAGACTGTTACTAAGGCAGTTTTGATGGCAAGGACAGAAACAAGGAAGACCCAAGGGTTCAGCCAGGAGCAGCTTCTCTCTTCTGGGCCTGAAAAACACAAGGCAAGAGTGGGAATCCCCCAGCGCAGAGTTGGGGACAGGATAATCCAGGTGGCTCTGTACCCCAACAACTTGCTGGCACCCTTGTTCCAAGGACTGGGGATCCCCACAGGTGCTGTAACCCCATCATTAACAGTGGGTCAGACCCATAGAGTATGGCAACACTGTCTGCCCTGAAGCTGCTCTTTTATTTCACCTTTTATCACAAGCCTTGCCTGTACTCTTCCCATATTGCACTCCTCCTCCTTTGTCCTGTCACACCTCCTCTCTCCTCATCTTTCTTGTTGCCCTCCATTACCCCTGTCTTTCACTGAATGCTGTTTTCGTACCTCCCTCCTCTTCATCTTTCTTTAGAGCTTCTTTCTTTCAGTTACTTTTATTTTGTCTCTATCCCCCAAACCCTTTTATGCAATAGCATATAGTCACTCAAAGCAGTGACTGTCCAGCTCAGTGTTTGCAGAGGCAGACACAAGAAAAGATTATTTCTGCAGGGAGAATGGGCACCTCAAAGCTCTTGGGAGAGCCCTTGCTTGGTGCTCCTTAGAGACACCAGAGATGAGAGCAGTGACTTGTGCTTAGCTTGATGCAGTTAGTTTTACCTGGATAATGCTAGTAGGATAGCATTCTTCAGTCCTATTGTTTACAGAAAAAGCACTGAAGGGAATGGCAGACCATAGTCTGCCTGAACTTTTAGTCCCCCTGGCCCTGGGAAAATGAGCCATTCTCCCAGCCAGGGCACTCCCCAGTTCCCTCATCTGTTGCTTTGCTCTTGTCCTAAGCCCCTTCTCCTGGTATGAGGCCAGACACTGACCCGTGCCCATGATCTATGCCAGCCCTGTATTTTCCCCCACCTCCTTCTTCTACAGGAGGAGAGAAAGGAAGGCTTCGTGGTTACCTGCAGTCCCAGGACTGATTCTCCCTCGGCGATTCATTATTTCTACCACGGTATCATTCTTCTCCAAGAGTCCACATTACCAATATGGCCATGAATACAGCCTTCCTCCTGCACAGAAGACTGCACTGGGGCAGCTCCCACACTGGTGAGGAGCCTTCACAGTCTCTAATCTGGTGTGCAGAAAAAGCCATCTCCTGGGTGTTCCCCACAGCACATCAAGATGGGGGAATTTTTATAATTTCTCTGCCAGAACATTTCATAAGATGCTCATTGCAACACAGAAACTTGTAGAGGCAAATGAAAACAGATGAATAGTAGTATAATTCCAGCTCAAACAACCTCCTTTTGCACATATTCAAGCAGTTTCACAGGCCATATTACTGGCCTTACTTTTGCGTTTGTTCTTTCCTTGTAAGTGAATATGTGTGTGAAAATGCCTATGTTGTTGGTATTTGCTAGCAAAGGGCTAAACCCACTCACAACATCCTGCAAAAGGGAGTAAAAAAATGGCAGGAAAGCGTATCTGTGACTCAGTCTGGGTAAGTCCCCGTGTGAAGCCTGAGCCCAGTAACCCACAGCACAACAAAGAAGTTGGCAACACTGTTTTTATAGTTGCTCAGGAAAAGAGGAGGGAGCTTTGAGCAGAGGGATTGCATATGACCTGTCATTATGGAGCTGGAGGTCAGAAGGGATCACTAGATGGTGCCAGAATCCCTGTGCATTACAGATCATGAAGTTTTACTTGGTCATGACTACAAAAGGCACAGCCATACGTGGTGGTTCTAGCACTGCTTAAGAAAACTTGATTCAAAACCCTGCAGGATAGTGTCCCCTAGGATGCCCCTAAGGATGAGGAATCCCTGCTGGATCTCATGGTACTCTGAACGGACTGGGGTGGGTACGCAGCCTCTGCTCTTCCATGTTCCATCAGCTAGTTCCTCCCTGTGAAGAGGCATGCATGGATGCACTGAGGAAGGAATGAGATAGCTAATGCACTAGCACAAGCACATCAGGTGAAGTCTCAAAAGAGCAGCGCACAAAACTGGTTACAAATGAAGATAAACCTAAATTGTATGTAGAAAATGTCCTCTGAGTATGTTTTTCTTACACAACAGGCTGCAGGCAGGGTTGAACCATCCAACAGCTCTGTTGCATTGGAAAGATGGTCTATATATGTACTCGCTGGTATTGTCATAGAAGGTATGAACTACTAGAAGGCACTAGCTACTGGATTCACAGCACAGTGAGAGATTCTCAAGGGCCATTTTAAAAAGTTCCCAGCCATCATGCTGGAGAACAGAACTGAATTACACCACAGATGCCCAAAAATGAGAACACATTGTATTTGTTATTGCTCTAAAATATACTTGCTTTTGCGTATATGGGCGGGGAGCTGATTTCGGCTGATCTGTATGAAGAATGCAGAGAGTGCGAAACCGTCAGAAGGAAAATGTGCTCAGTTCATGTGGTTTAAATCTAGTCAGAATGGATCTAAGCAGT
The DNA here is from genome assembly GCA_013401275.1 of Pandion haliaetus. NCBI lineage: Eukaryota > Metazoa > Chordata > Aves > Accipitriformes > Pandionidae > Pandion > Pandion haliaetus. The sequence continues at coordinate 64,030 of VYZV01031600.1, read as the reverse complement.
TTACCAATTTATTCGTGACATGTAATTAACTGACAAACCACGACCTGTATATTCAGGATCAGTATCAGCAATCCAACAGATAAAGCACAATACCAGACACAAAATATTAATAAACACCTATAAATTTCTCAATGTCTTTATGTAACTAATCCCCAAAAGTTCTAATCCCCACATTCATATGATTACTTGTGCAATCTCCCATCCCCCACCCCCGCCACAGGAAGTGCAGGCTGCAAGAACACATCCCCATTTCTGGGGTTCCCCTATTGTCACACACTTCCTGCTGGAGATGCAGGGTTCCTGTGTATCCACACCACTTCCTACAATCTGCTAACCCACAGGCCAGTGAGAAAGCACAAGGTCACATATGCACACTCAAGTTGTGGGTATGTACATACTGCATCCCCTACTGCCAGGAGTGCAGGCTACCCACAGCATCCAACAGGGAGGATGTTCTGTTACAGACAGAGGTTGCAAAGTTGCAGGGCAACTGTCAAACCAGGTCTTGACTGCCACTTCCCTCCATTAAAAATGTTCTTGCTTCTTCTAAGCTTTGTTTTCAGACTGGCTCTTCTCTGTCTCAAAAGCCTTTCACTAATTCCCTAGTTACTGTTAAGCAGTTAGTCATGTTCTTTAACAATAGTGGATTTGGGGCAAATGCACTGTCAGATAGTTTCAGGTATCCAACTCACACATCTGTTTTCACATTCACATTCCTATTTTATCAGTTGTTGCCATCCAGGCCATTCAACCAAGATGAAGGTCTATGCAAGCACCCTCACGTGAATTCACTTTGGTGTGTGCACAGGGTCTAAAGCAGAAAGACAGCAAACAACTTATTTTCAACATCACAAATGAAGCTACTGTCCCAGCAAATAAAGAGCTGACCTCACAACACTCAGGTGACTAACAGCTCTGTCCCACTCTGGGATAAAGAGTCTCAAAGTGGTGACAATAGTCAAACTCTGCAATGGCCTGCACAGAAACTCCTTAGTAGTCCTGGTGCCAGGCAGCTGGGACCAGTGATGGGAGAGGTTACCTCCTCAGTGGAAGGCTCTGGAACCATTGCAAATATATTTCCAAAATGGCAGGAACTTACTTCTCTTTCCTGATCCATAAACACCACCAGCATGCTTGGGGAGGGCATGTATCAGTGACCTGAGTCTTCCTGTACATCTTTACACAGTTCTGCAAGTAAAAATTCTCAGCTGTTTTCTACCTGCTCCAGTCATGAAGAGCTTCATGAGTGACCCTTAGTTATTTCATTTCACAAATATGTGTCAGATCAGTGCGCTGGGACAATAAGGTGGCACCTGGCAGTGCAGAATTGCCGGGGACTCCTGCCCCTGAACCACTGAAGATAGTGGTTATGTGAGCTGGCACAGGCAGGATGCAGGAACAACCACAAAACCACAGATGAAATGCAAAGAGTAAATTTATTTTCATTGCCTCACCAACCAAGGGATGTCCGAAGCAGCACCCAGGCAGAGGCACACAAGTGGGGACACAAGCACTGTGGAGCTTGCTCCATGCTAGAAGATCACCAAACCTGCTGTTTGCACCTGGTGATCAGGGATTCATGCAGGCGTAGTTTACCACTGTGCTTTGATCTTTCCCACAGTACAGCAGGAATTTCAAGCATGTTCAACAGGGTGCCTCTGAATACAAAAGACTAAACAATGGTTAGTATGATACATATGTTTTCCTACATCCCAGCTGCAAGTCACTTGAGCGTGTTTACAATTCTCCTCGCCATTCTTCCATTGTTTTCCCACAGTGGTACCTGGTTATAACAGGTGCACCTCTAGAAGAGGCACTGGAGAACCTTGAATCTACTTTCACAGGCCCTTGCAGTATGGACAAGAGTCAACAAGCACAGCATGGATGCAGACAAGATCGATGGGACATGAACTAAGGAAAATATTGCAGTTACAGGGTGTCTTGCAGGACTCAAGGTTGCAGGAGAAGACACAGAATGCAGCTTCCCTCAGAGGTACTCAGGATCTGAGAAGCTGAAAGCCAGAAGCTGGAAGATAAAAGTTCATCAGCTTTTCTGCAAAATTATACCACACAAGAAATTAGTTGCAGCTTCTGTTTAAGACGTGGAAACACAGTGAACCACATGTTGGGGGCACTGAAGGTGCCTGATTTTAGAAGCAACCAGCCACCTGAAGCAGGATGGAGAATGTATGAGAGGGTTCCAAACATCACCAAAGAACAGCAAGCGTGCTGATGTTCAGAAATGAACTTGTTAGATCTAGTTAACTCTTTCTCAGGGTTGATGGCAGTATCTCCATCAACCCGAATCCCCTTGGGAGTCCTGCTTTCCAGTTTTCTTGAATTCAGAATGATCTGAAGGGAAAGACTTATCTGCAACAGTCAAATAAAGGCAAGCAGTCTAGAAGGAAATACTAACAAAGTGAAAGGCAGAAAACACAGAAGTGCTACCAGCTGTGACAATAGAGGAAGAGAGAATTAATCCTGCAGGAAGTTGTTCCCAGTGTGCCTGGTGCTTTGCACTTTCACGAACTGAAGACCAGCTCCACAGTCCTGAGCCCCAGCAATGCATATGAGAGTGCAGCTAACAGGCAGACAGCATGCTTAGCAGTTTGTGCAGCAGTTTCCAAGCTTTGTTTTCAGCAGCAAATTGCAAGCAATCCAGGAGGTTTCTGGAGTGCCTTGATGATAGCTTCCTGACACAGGTTATGGAGGACCTGATGAGACATGCTCTGCTGGATCTCACACTTACAAACTAGGAAGAACTGGTTTGGGGTGTAAAGGTTGGGGGCAGGCTTGGCTGCAGTGACTGTAAGATGTTGGAGTTCAGGATCTCATGAGGGGAGAGCATGGCAAAACCCAGGATCACAACTGGAGACTTCAGGAGAGTGGACACTGGCCAATTTGAGGAGAAGACCCCCATGGGAAGACTCCCGCTTACCTGATTTGCTTCTGTATTGATTACCACCATGTGGGAGCTCAACCCTGTGCTGGTGTCCTTGCTTTCATTCCAGTACATCTGTTCAGCCAATATGTAGTAGCAGCATTTTTGAAAGTATCTCCAGCCCACCTTGCAGCACATCCAGCCTTGCACTGGGTAGTGATAGCAGGCCACAGAGTGAATGCTACCAAGAAGACAGAGGGAATATGGTCTGTATTCTGGAGAGTCACCAAAGGCATGAGGACAATGCTGGATCATTCTCTGCAGGTTGTTTCCCAGGCAGCTGGCCATACCACTAACCATGTGTCCAAACAAGCTACAGGAAAAAGCCAATCTCATTGCAAAGCCAGTGTCTTTGACAGGTTGCAGTAATTGAGAGAAGTGCCTTTCCTATGCCTTGAAAAGGTAAATGGAGCATCTTTCATATGAGGAGGGGATGAGAGAGTTAGAACTGTTCAGCCTTGAGAAGAGGTTGATGCTCACCAACTGCCTGACTGTGTCGCTTCCACTCAATATTCCCACTCAGCAGAGTGAAGATGCAGGCTCCAGCATTCACATCCATTCCAAAAATCCTCTGTATTCTTGTCAGGTCACTGCTGGTCTCTCAGTTTTACTCAGGATGAGGTTTCCTCCATCAGACAGTTGATGCTGCAGTTTCAGAAATTTGAAGACAATGTCTCTCATTCATGTGGAAGATTGTTCCAGCTCTGGTGTACTTCTGCCTTCCGGTGGATTACAATACATGCTTCACCATTCACATTAGTTAGTTACCCAAGCTCCAGTACTGGAGACATGTTACCCTCCAGCATGGCCTTGTCAGGTATTGCAGGGAAAGGTCAGGCCTAGGACCTGGGGGTACAGGGCTCAGAGGGACATGGAGATGGACTCTTCCAGATGCTGATTCATCCGGAAACCCCTGGATGAATCCCCCCCTGTCCTCCTCCTCCACTAATCTCACTGGCATCAGTCCTATGTGGAAACCTGCCTTCTTCCTACAGCCAAGAGAAGAGAGCCATGGCAGGCAGTGCTGCTCACCACAGCTCACCCTGGGAGAGGGAACTGCTGGTCTGCTCTGTCATTCAAGGGCTGCACACCTTCAGCTAGCTTTACCACTGCAGGCTTAAAGTTCTCTCTGTTGGTTTAGCTCTTCTCTGTTATTCTTGTTATTCTTGCATGCTAAGCATTATCGCAGAGTGAGGGCTAAAGGGGAGTCCTGCATGGCAAAAACCAGAAAATAGTGGGAACATCACTAAAGACCCCAGACAAGGAGGTAACCTCCAGGCAGACCTGAGGCCAGGACCCCAGGATGCGGTTGGGAGGAGCTGTGCCACTACAGAGGATACTTTCTCGCTTGCAGATGAAGAGGCCCTCACTTGCAGGGCCAAGAGGGGGTACTGTCACACATCACCCATCTTGAAATGACAGTGCATAAGGCCAGGCAGGACCTGGGTCTGTGAGACCTCATCTTCTGCATGTTTCAGGAAGAAAGCCTCACCCCAGGACCGCTGTGCAGGAAGGAGAAGAGCCATTCTGTGAAGTGACAGGATGCAGTCACCAAGGTGGACCACGACTGGGTTTCTTTTGCTCCCTACCTTGTTTTTCAGAGTCTGTTCAAAAGGAGGAAAAGCATGGGCTATTTCATTCCACTAATGCAAAAACAAAAGCCCTGTGAGGAGGCAAAGACAATAACAAGTCAAAGAGCAGGAATAGCCATGAAAACTTGAGACGGGACAAGCCAAGAGACCAAGAAACATGCTTGGAGGACAAGCGATCTGGAAACCAGAGAAATTAACTAAAAACAGAGAAGGTAAAGTCCTTGAAAGGCAGACAGACAATTACACCATGGAAGAGAAATCCAACATAGTAGTAAACCCTGGGAGAAGTGACTAAAATGCCACTTTGCAGGCGTGAGCTTGGCCCTCATAAAACTCCCTAAATGGAGGAGGAAATTCCTTGCCCAGCAGCGGACCTCCAGGGGAGGCATCTTAACTCTGGGGCTAAAGGTATGAATGACATAGAGCTGGGGAAGAGGTAAATTGTGCTGTTCTGCTCACAGCTAGAGCATTGGGCTTAGTCAAAGCCCAAGGGGAATGGGAGGAGGAGAAGTGAGAGAAACAGTGAAAAGAAGTCTCTTAAGTAGGACTCGTGAAAAAAGATGAGGCTTCGCACTGGGAAAAAGCAGTTGGAAGAGGCAAGAAGCATCTTAGCCACAAAAAGGCTGTGAAGAGCACAGTGGTCGTGTTCCTACCAGAGCACACTGGAGGACATAAGTGACAGCAGAGAGGGATTTTGTTCTACATAAGATACACCTCAGCACTGTGAAGCTGGAGGGGACCAGAACACCAGGAAGTGGAAGGGAGGCTATTTCCAGCACTGCACTTCTCCAGTTCCCTGATACCACCACAAGTCTCTTCTGACCACCACTTTCTGACAGTTATCTGTGACACTGCTTCATGTTGGCTTGTGTTATTGATGGTACGCTGTGGAATTAAGTCAAATCCTTACAAGTGTCAATACTACACCTGTGGACATACTCCCGTCAACCATTTGGGCCAGCTAGTTTCCAGAAAAGGACTCCAGAATCTTCTCAACTGTCAGATTATGTGGTCGAACAACATCAGGCAGTTATGAACCCCAGGAACCTCATCACTGAAAATGGAGCAGGGGCCCAGGTGTCCAAGCCAACTCCCAGGCAAACCAGGGTTTCTGAGGGACACCTACTAGGAAGACCAGAAGTCTTGACCAGCTACCGGAGAGACATTTTCTCTTTGTGTCTGTCATGAGACCAAGCATAGGGAAGACCAGGGGATGCAGGGGCCAGCTATGGATAGACTGAATGACTAAGCCTTACTGCTGAACAGGTCCATATTGTATATGTGTAAACATATATTTTTTCTGCTAGTAGGCTTTCACCCTGCTAGCAGCCAGGGAGGGGAACAGGACCAGGCTGCTCATGCTGTTTGTGTCTGCTTTCTGTCTGTGTTGACCTGTGTGGTTGCTTATATGTGTACATCCTTTTTCTTCCATGTGTATGTACGTATTGTACATACACACTCAGTCTCACTACCATCTGGAGCTGGGGATATGGAGCTGCAGACGCCTTGCCTCTGCTGGGTTAAAGGATTCAGCAGCTCCTGCCACCACCCACTGCCATTCACAGAACTACTCCCATTGATTGGCTTAGGAAGTCAAATCTCCTGGTCACCTTGTCTCCAGTACAAATTCTCTCTCTTTGGGATACAGAAAGAGGATTCGCTTTCATAGGTAGGACAGGGTCACACAGCCAGGAGATGCACACCAGTGCCCTGTGGGAAGCTGGCACTGTTTGGTCAGGAAAGCTTAGACAGATTTTGTTTCCTGAGGCAAACAGAAGTGGGGGTACAGGGGCCAGGGATTTGGAATGAGTGGACAAAAGGTGGGATCCATGGTGGCATATGGTCTGCAGCAGGACATGAAGGCAATTCAATAGGCAATGCACTTCTGGAAGGGACCTCATGTGCAGCAGCAGCCCTGCCCCTTCCTGCCTCTTCTGCAGCATGGTCTGGCCTGGGCAGGTATGCCTTTACAGGGACCACTGAGGTGTTGGCCTCCCAGGAAGGCTGCTGCATCAGGTGAGTCTGGGATCAGCTCTGAGTTGAGAAGAGGACTTCTGCCTCAAGGTGCCACTGAAGGCCCCAGTCAATTTGCCACTGGGGACAGCTCCTCATACTTGGTCAAGCATGGCCATACCTTGGTCAGACTCCTCGCAAAAGCTCCTGTTACTCTCTGGGGCAAAATTTTCAGCCACGGAAACAAATACTCATAATACCCCTAGAACTGGTTTCCTGTGCCCAGTCCCCTGCAGAACTTTGGCTGTGTGTAAAGGAACTGTGTAGCCAGGTTGTCTCTGAGGCATTTACTCTCACTGGGTGGACGCAACTTCTACTGCAGTATCCTAGCACAGCAACATCTTTTTATCCTGGTCCTGCCTGAACAAAACCCCTACATACTGTGGGAGGAGATAAAGGCCCCTGTACTGCATACAGGGAAGTGGCTGGGAAAGGCAATATGGATTGCTCCTCCCATGAGAGTGAGTCCAGAGGAGGGCCATGAAGATGATCAGAGGACTAGAACAACTCTCCTATGAAGACAGGCTGAGAGAGTTTGGGTTGTTCAGCCTGGAGAAGAGAAGGCTCTGGGGGGACCTTATAGCAGCCTTCCAGTACCTAAAGGGGGCCTACAAGAAAGCCAGAGAGGGACTTTTTACAAGGGCGTGTAGTGATAGGACATGGGGCGATGGCTTTAAACTGAAAGAGGGTAGATTTAGCTTAGATATTAGAAAGAAATTCTTTACTGTGAGGGTGGTGAGGCCCTGGAACAGGTTGCCCAGAGAAGTTGTGGATGCCCCATCCCTGGCAGTGTTCAAGGCCAGGTTGGATGGGGCTTTGAGCAACCTGGTCTAGTGGAAGGTGTCCCTGCCCACGGCAAGGGGAGGTTGGACTAGATGATCTTTAAGATCCCTTCCAACCCAAACCATTCTATGATTCTGTGATCCTATGATTCTATGATTCTACAAAACACTTGCAGCTTAAAGAGGGAAAGAGAGAGATACACACACAGCACAGAGCATTTTTCATTGGTCTAATATTGTATTTCCTCTTGTATAAGAATTCAGCTTTTGTTCAGCAAAACCAGTGCAACTAGAGGACATTCTCTGTGTGACTCAAAAAAAAGCAGACAACTCTGCTCAAGGAGACAAAGAAAAATTGCAGCTCTGAACATCTGTCTTCCATTCTTGTGTCTTCTTCCTGGAGAACTCAACCTCTTTTCAGCCAATGGCTGCTGGACCCACTCAGAGAGAAGAGAACACAAGAGCCCAGGACCTGCTTTGATGACCGTAAGCCTTCATGTGTTCCCTGAGCCATTACGTGGACTGGGGATGCTGGACACAGGGTACTATCACTTCTACTCACATCGTCCCACCCAGCACAGTGAAGATGCAGGTTCCAGGGCCCCCCACCCCTCCCAGCACAGCCCTGCACTGTTCCCAGCTCACTGCTCATCTCTCTGTTTTACTCAGGATGAGGGTATCTCCATCACACAGTTACTGCGACAGCTTCACAAATTCGATAGTGATTCTCGCATTTGACATCATTCCAGTTGTTTTGTAGTCCTGAATTCCTATGGATTACAACGCACTTCTGATCATCCATATTACTTGGTTCATTTCTCCGCCAGAACCTAAGATAGAGACAGACATATTACTCCCCAGTGTACCCTGTAGAGCACTGCTGGAAAAGGCCACAGCAGGATGCAAGGCTTGGAGGGGAGAGAGAAAAATTCCAGATGCTGATTCACAGACAGAAGCAGTACCCTTCCTCCTACTCTGATATCCCACTGGCTCCAGTCTTATGTGGAAACCTGCCTTCCTCCTACAGCCAACACAACAGGGCCCTGCTCAGTCCTGGTGGGGGGAGCTGCTCACCATTGCTCACCGCATGCACTTCACACCCAGCAGAGGCATGTGTCTACCTCCAGGGCAAGTTTGTCCTCCAGAAGAAGAAGACACAGCAAGGACAGCCCTGGTGATCTCTCCCTGTGCCCCATCTCTTCCACAGCATCACAGCACTGGCCATGCCCGTGAATCCACGTGCACATAGGCATGGTGGAGGGACTAAGGAGGTCAGGCAAGGCTGGTCATCTCTGAAGGGTTCTTCCTGCTGGCAAGATGCAGCTTCTTCCATGCCTACAGCATTGATGGCCACGTAATAGGTAGTTAATTAATAACCAATAACCAGCATGGATAAGGCCATGTGAACCTGGTGTCCTGCACAGCCCTCTCCTGCTCCATCATTAACCTCTCACAGGGAGTTGTCTCACCTCCCTTTTGTGCACCAACACCCTCACATCTCCACTGCTTTTTTGCATCACCACGAGCCACACCAAACACTCTCTATCCGGGGTTACTCACGCTGCCGTCGCATTAAATGGAGTCTTGTCCACCCAGTGCCACTGGCCCACCTTCTGTGCGCTCAGACCGATGTAGTAATTCTCTCCTCTAGAAGGTGATTGCACCTCCTTAGAGAGGAAAACCTGGAAGTCAGGGAGAGTGCAATGTCCATGAGGTGCATGCAGGACTGAGCAGTGGGAGGTGGCAGGAGTCCCCATCGGCTGGGGCTGGTGGCAGAGGGGAGCCAGCATTGAAGAGGTGCACAAAGGACATCCCCCATCCCCTGCAGGACATGGAGGGGCTCTGAGTCCCTGCCAGGGCCTGGCACTGTGCCTCTGGCTGCTGTGCCCCTCTCTCAGCCCTGCACATACCTGCTCTGCTTCACTGTTGATCACCACCAGGTGGGAGCCCATCCCAGTGCAGTTCTGCTCACTCTCAACGCTGCGCATCATATCATTTGAGAAAAAATAGCAGTTTTTTTGAAAGCGTTTCCAGCCCTTTGGGCAGCACGTCCAGCCTTGCTCTGTGCAGGGACAGACCACAGAGATGAATGCTAATAACAAGAGAGATGGTGATTGCAAGGATCCTTACTCTCCAGAGACTATGCTCATGTTCTCCTTAGATCACATTTCCTGACAGAAAATGCTTGAAAAAACAAGGATAATACAGATAATACAAAAAGAAATATCTTTGGGGTATGGCCAGTGAGCTTTGTGTACATAAATCCATGGTAATCCTTGTAACATGATCTCAGGTCTTGACAAAGTTATTTTGGTGATCTGGTTTGACTTCTCCCTGTACAGTCTCCTTTAGGCCTTTAGCTCCAGGGAACAGGGGACATTGCTTCTTTCCCTGACTAGAGCTGTACTTTTGTTATTGCTACATTATTAACTTTTCCTGTACCACTGTATGCTGTCCCTTTTGTTTTGTCAGTGTTCACAACCACCTTGCTCTCCAGGACATTAACATGGTCCTCTCCTCCCACTAAGCTGTTAGCAGGAAATCCTTTTTCTCCCCACCTCTCTCCTCTGGAGCCTGCCTCTCCGGAGTATGCTTCCGCTGCCAGTTGCTGTCAAAGCAGACCCTAGCATTCATTGTCCCCAACCCAAAGACCTCCTGCACCCCTGCCAGTACCACTGACCTTTGCCTTGAGGCAACGCTGAGATGCACCGCCACTCTGTGAAATTCTGCTGCAGGGCTGTGGGCTGGTCACCGCTACGGGAGAAGGGAGCGACTGGAAAGGGAGAGGAAAGGCAGCAGGATTACCCCTTCCTCCCAGCTCCTCACACACCATCTCTGGGCTTCACTCCTTTTCCCCATTTCCCCACCAAGCAGTGTCCCAGCATCATCTGTCCTCAGGTTGTCTCTTTCCATTTCACAAGTGGTAAGCGCCATCCTCTCAGCGAAGGGAACAGGCATTTCTGCTCCCAGCATCCCACAGCTGCCCGCAAGGACTCCTCCGCCCACTGACTGACAAGATCTAGCCAGGATGACCTGGCCAACAGTGCTAGAGAAGCCTACGTCCCACTTGGGCAGTGTCTGGAGGCCATAGCCAGCCTGTGGCTTTGTCAACAGAGTCTGTCCCAGCACCAAGCAGCTGACACCAGGCCCCTTCAGGTGCTGTGAAGTTGAAGGTGTGGGATGTTAGTGGATCCCTGGTCCACTGCTCTGAGAAAACTGGCCTGAACAAGTGGTATGGCTGCCTTCCCAGCCAGAAAGAGACAATCTTCCATGCCAGAGAGCAGAAGGACCATTGGAAGGACATCACACTGAGGACATGCCAGACAGGATGGGATTGATTCCACCCAACCACAGGCATTTACCATGTAGATACCTACCTACAGCCAAGCTGCCTGTCTAAATCTCTTTACAACCAGTGGCACAGTTTACCTCTTCCTAAGCTAGACATCAGCAGTAGTTTGGATGAGTAACACATCAGATGGGCCTATTTCATCAGCAACAGACAGTCCAGGTGAAGGCAATCACATACAGCTAGAGCTGCTGAAACCAGGGTGGAAGGTAAACTCCTAGGACTTACTAGCCAGTTTATGGGGAATAATACAGTGTTAGTTACAGGTGTCAGCAGGCTACATCCACAACCTGAAGGCCTCATCACTGGCTCAGACACTCAGCGATATTGATTGGAAGCCAATCAGGGTGTCCTAAGTAATACAGATTTCTAATTTTATCAACCATTTCATTTAGAAATATTGTTACTAGTGAGGAGGGCTGAGTAATCATTGTGGCCTCTGTGCCTGATTAGTGAATTCCTATAATGGAAGAAGGCTCAGAGGAGATGGGCAAGGGTAATGCGTGACTGACCACAGCTGTTGCAAAGAAAGGTGACCTTGTCTCAACACAAAGGGGACCAGATGATGGCCTTTGTTCTAGTTCAGCTGAGTAAATCAACCATTTGTATCAGCTGAGTGTGTTCATCCCTCTAAAGATCAAAAAGAGGGCAATGTCTTCCTCAGTTAGCCAGACCGGCATGGGGTGAGTGTGTAAGTGGCTTAGCACAAAATAGTGTAAAAAACTGAATGACTAACAAAAACATTTCTGAAGAAAGCAATGGGCCTCAGGTGCTTTTAACCTACATAGTCCTTCTCTGTCATGGGGGATGTCCAGTGTCTTGATGTTGAGCAATATGCAGAGTCTGGTAATGAGAATCACATTTGTATTGTGATTCAACAATGCATTGCAATTGCTACCTCTGCTAAGTGCTTGTGCTTTCATTTAAATACATTGCTGTATCACTCTGCTAAATCAAAATCCTATGTAATATCAATTAACTTGGATAAGTAAATTTGCCATTAAAGATTAAGCTTTCCATGTGTGGAATATCTAAAAATACTGGCCAAACAGTATCAGACTCTAACAGCCCCCCTTAAACCTCCCCAACCATTTAACAGAGTACTGTGAAAAGTTACACATTTGGGAACAAAGCAATACAAATTTCTGGGACTCGGGAACTAATGACAGCAAAAGGAAGGGCAGCAATTTATCCTGACAATGTGCCTCTTCCAGAATCCATCATCTTTATTGACAATTTGTGCAAACATATCATGAATGATCTTTGGGGAAAATGAGAATGAAACAGTGATTGTAATCTCCACACACTGCATGTGCAAGAATAACTTTTTATGAATTATTCTAGTATACTGCAATTAACACTAAAAAGGTGTGGGAGTTTGCACCAGTTAATCCTGGAGACGCCAGAACTGTGAAAAGCCATTTTTTCCATTAGGACATTAAGTGTGTCCAAGCAACTTAGAGAGCTCAAGTGCAGATCCAGCTGTCTGTATAAACACTTGTGCTCCCATCTCCATTTTTTCCCCTCTGCTGAATGTAATTAAGTTCTTTTTGTGTGGTATAAAGGTAGAAAATTGTTCCACAGTTCCAAAAAGGCTGTGCAAGATGGGGATGTGCAATCTGTGAACACTGAAAAGGTCTCAGGGTAAACAGTGGAAGATTTGGGGGATGTATGCAGACATATACAAAGTCAGGGCAGAAAAGCCTGAGACCTTACAGAAAACCTAAACAAGCCTGAAATTCTGAAGATGGCCATGCTTCAAGTAGGGCATCAGACTAGAGACCTCCCGAAGCCCCTTCCTACCTAACTCTTTCCGTCATTCTAAGAAAGAGGATGGATATAACAGAACCACCTGGCATAATGCTGTGGTAGTCCTAGCTCCTGCATAACAGTTGGCCAAAACATCTGGTTTGGCTGGCCTGCAAGAGAGAAGTTTGTGTCATGTCACAACTGTACCCTTAAATCCCAATGTTTCAGTGGTCAGGAAAGACTTTGCTCCTAAACATACCTTTCAAATATTCAACATTTGGGTTTTCTGAGCCCAAATGTTGATGCTAGTGTCCTTTCTCATAACAAAACTGTTCCTGAGAAAAAGCTCCCTCCTGGTTGGAAGATATTCCCCTCTGGGCTCTGATTTCTCTGCTTTTCTCCGAGCTCTTCCCCCAGACCTCTCTTCTTGTAACCAGCCTGCACATACTCACCAAGGAAAGCAATAACAAGGGCAATGCACACCAAGAGGAGCAGCAGTGAGATCAGCCATGGGAGCCATAGCGGGTATTTCTGGGGATGGAGCTCACGCTTCTTCACCTCAGGAGGTACTAAAAGTGAAGGAACACACGAAACATAACACCAGTCAACTATGCTTCAGTCAGTCCACATACCAAAGATGTACAACTCAAGGGAGAGCTGCTCCAAAAACATGCAATTTCAGCTCTGATGTGGAAGTTACACAGTTTGGGAGAGGGGCAGATTGGGGACCTCTGTGGCTTCTGGAGAAGGTCAGGTTCAGCCACAGGGCTCACAGCCGCAGACCAACTGGTGAGCTAGCAATGCTAATTGCTGGTATTTGGGGGTGAGGCCTTCACATGGCCTCAGAATCTGCACTGAAACCATGTCTTGCTAGACTGAGCCCAAAGCTGCCAAATACAATGTTGTTCTATCCGTGATACTTGACACATTCATATGAAGATTTTGTGTTAACCTCTCCCTGGAAAACTTTTTACACCTGCTTCAGTTCCTTCTTAGCTTTTTGGACTTTCTGTGTAGAAGAAGGTTGGTGTAAGCCGAATGAGGACAGGAGACAAAAAACATGCAAAGCTATGATGGCACAGAATCATTGGAAGATTTAAAAAAGAAAAAAAAAAAATTCCCTTCCATCTCTGCTTTCCAAGCCAGGGTTCAGAGATTTGCTGTAGTAAAACTAGGTTGTGCTAGGCTGGATGCCTGGGGAGAAGAGAGGGATGTGTCCAGCAGCCTGAGTAAAGTATCCCACTCAGCTTCAGACTTGCCAGGGACTGACTTTTGTCTAGGGGGATACTGCTAGTACTGAGGAGGTTTGGGAGCAGGCAGGAGAATGGGTCACAGGGAAGGAGAAGCAAACACTTGTTAGGAGACTGTTCTGGGTTGTGGCAGGTACACAAGACAGGGCAAACAGGAGGGTAAAGAGAGAGCAGCACTCACTGCAGGACAGGAGTAAAGAAGTTTCGGGAGACACTGATATTAAAGATAAGCTTTAGAGAGACCCCATTCATTGTTCAGCATGAACTCCCAAGACTGCCAGCAGCCATGTGTGTCTGCCAGCCCTGTCTAGTGAGCAAGATTTCTAGAAAACTGCTGTCTGGGGAAGCCCTCTGATTGCTTCCCAAAGGCTTGGGCGAGGCTGTTACAGCAGAGCAAAAAGCATCATCTTTCATTATCAGAAGAGAGAACATTCACAGACAGACAAGACCCAGATTTCCCTGGCCAAATTGTGTTTTTCTAGCCAGAGCTTCTGTTTGTAGTGAAAACAAGGACCCAGATCATGATCTGGAGTCCAGCCACCTACTTCAGACAACAGATCTGACCAGTCCAAATGATTTTTTGATGTGTTGCATGTCCACAGATTGACTGTTCAACCTGTGCCCAGTCAGACCTGTGCATCCCACACTCACACCCAGGTGGCACAGAGAGCACTGCCAGTATGCACACACCTCACCAACACAACTAAAGTGCAGTAGATCTTGTGCATATTCAGTGGGTTAATCTCCCTGCGAAATGCTTCCTACAGTTAGTCTGCATGCTTGCAATGTGTCCAGCATGATCACAACACAACTGACCTGATGAGCATATGCTGGTTATTCAGCATGTAAATCCAACATCTCCTAGGCACATGCAACAGGTGCAGTGCAGCTCAGATGCCTGTGTTTCTACTTGGAAAATCCTGGTTGGAAATGCAGGAACCCTAACTGCACTGTGGTGTGAAACCCACCTCAGTAGTCTCTGCCATCTCCTGCCACAGATTATATGTTGTTTAATTAGCTGCTGTCTTCTCTCTGTCTTTCAGTGACTACCAATTTTGGTATCTCTAGAGCCCAACCGAAGAGGCTACAAAATGGGAAAACACAGATGTGCTTGGCCACTACCAACATGGAGTCTGCATGGCCAGAGTAACCACTCAGAAGGACAACAGAGCAGCAAGACTCCCTCAATCATAACTCTCACCTTATGAGCATACCATGAGACTGTGAGAGACATTAGCACTGTGTGCAATGGTTCTACTGGACACTTCTCTGAATTCAAAGTCTAAGCTACAACCAGTGTGTGATCACTTGGACAGGCGCACCCAAAGACAGACCCTGAGCACACACCCAAACCTATAGCAGGAGCCTGGCATCAGCAGCTCAAGCAAGCGTGGCTGGATCAGGTGTCTTTGGAATAGGTCATTGGGAACACAATGGGGAACTTCCACCACTCCCACCTCACCATGATGGAAATGCTAGCTGTAACCAGAACCAGCTAATCTTGGTGCATCAAAACCAGTAACCTTTCAAGTCAGTCAGGAGTATGTACATTCTTTATTTCCATGGCTTGTGCCTCAGAGCAAGCAAGGAATAACCTGGAGCTGATGCCCGCTCTATTTGGGATTGTAAAACTGAGGTAAAGCTGCAAATAGGCAAGTTAATATCCTTAGCAGCAATAATAACAAATTATTCATTCATTTGCGCACACATACTTTCACCCCTCTGGAACCTGCTGCTGTGTAGGGTCCTGTATCTGAGGATGGAAGCAATGAGCCACACACAGAACATCTCTATGTGTTCCTACTTGTGGAATAATGACTACAGAACACTTACTGATCAGAACATGCCTTAAATTTGCACAAAGCATAGTAAAGGCACCATTTAACAACTGTGATTTTTAATAGCAATAAAAATTTGTTTGTTTGGTGTGTTAATTATTTTTCAGGAGTGGCAGACATCAATCACAGAATTGGATCTTCCTCCAGATCTTAGATAATTATTTCTCTGTGTGTTTTAGGGTGTTTTGTTCAAGCCCATTCTTCCTTTTAACTTTTGGGTCTCTCTTCTCCAAGGACCATTTCTCAGTCAACCAAGGACAATGGGTCCGTAAGTTTCTGCAGCCAATGCCACCTCTCACAAAGCTGCAGAGGGCAACTGACTGCTCTGCTGTAAGGAGGAATGCTGGTTCTCTACTTTTGCTCTCTCCATAAGCAGGTATTTGTAGCCTTACTCTCTCAGAGGCCAGAACAGTAGCAGCCAGGGCTTGGGCTTATTTGCAGCCATTTGCTGCCCTGGTAGCCCCTCCACCTTTGTGGCAGATCAGATTGTTTGCAATAAACCATAGTCTCTATTGTTGTTATTCAGTATCTGCCCAAGTCTCATCCAAGACTACATAACATGTAAGGAGGTAGCTACTACCTGCACTGTACCAGGGCTAAGACTCTTATTGTACAGCACCCATCCTGGACGCTCTACCATTCGCCACTGTTGGTGTTGCAACCAAGGGACTAAGGGAGCACAAATACATTCCTCACTGAAAGCTCACTTGAAACCTACTGTTTGTGCTCCTAGTAGTCATCCTTGTTCATGTTGAAACTCCAACCACCTCAAGATCCCCACCTCTCCTCTTGTAGATGTTCCTTCACTCTCTTACTTCAAAACTCCTCCAGTCTCCTGCTAATGTAGTGGTAGACAACTCCTTTTTGTCACTGATTTATCAAGACCAGGTAGGAACCAGTCACAGAAGGAAAAGTCTCTGTTCCCTGTTCTTCAGCCCCTCTCTCTCCAGGTCCCCTTCCCCTGAATAACCCATCCATTCCTTACCTTTCACCGCTGCAGCCGGTGATGCGTTCTTGAACTTCACCTCAGCGTAGGTGATTTCTGATGCCATTTAATCACGGGGTGATCACTGGCCCTGTCCTTAGTTTTGCCACATAAACGGTGGGCCTTTTAGGTCCCTGGTTCCAGAGGGAGACACCAATAAGTTACTGAGCCTTTCCCATCTGCTTGTACACCCTCTGTCTGTCACAGAAGGCTGTGCTGAATGCAGGAAACACTGATGATAAACTGAGGGTTCCTGGGAGCTCAGAAATGCTCAGAACAGATCTTTAGGTTCTTAGCCCAGGAAATCAGCCCCAGCACTATGGAAACTTCTAAGAAAAGAAAAATGAGAACCTAACAAGTGAAAAGGAAGTTGCACTCCTCCTTCCCCATATCAGATCCTCAGCTGATACATTTTCTTTTTAAGGTCTCTTGGGTTTTGATTTTTTTCACACTTTTTTAACTCGCTCTCCTTCCCTTATCTTCATGCCTTTCTTTGTCTGTTAGTAATTCTACCATTGCTCTTCAGTTTGCAGCTATCATGGGTCTTATCCCAGTTTAATCTGCAGCACAGCCCAATACAAAACGCATTCTGCCCTCACTTGTCTCTTGTGGTTAAACTGTACTTGCTACATCAAATATTGCATGCTATGTCTCATCCTGGGAAGTCATCCCCAGCTGGCAGCTAGCACTAGAACAACTCTCAAACGAGGAACTGTTCCTGTAGAAGTTAGACTGGGGAATTGCAGCCTTAGGCAAAGGAATAGAAATAATCAGAAATTTGATATATCCAAGGAGAAACAGAAAAGGATGAGGCCAGGGTCAGGGAGAAGAACAAGCGAAGTGGAATAAAAAAAAAAAATTGTGTTGATTGTTTGAGAGGTTATTGGGAAGAGCACACACTGGGACCTTTCTATAACAATTTGATTTACAGCCTGTGGAAGTTCAGAGCAGGGTTTGCTTCAGGGAGTGAGGCTCCATTTCCGAGGCCAAAAAGGGCTGGTTTATATTTTTTGCTCCAACACTGTCATTTATCTCCCTTTTCTGCTTTCTGTTTAAGGCCTCTGATATTACCTTGTAGAAAATGTCAAACTACTCTTTAGTCTGATTTCAAGCTGGGGCAGATGTTGAAAGGAGATAGTTAAGGGAAATGGCTGCTGATATACATGCTGAATCAGACAGACTTCTGAGAAGAAATGCCAATGAGTCAGGGTACCTTGGAGAAAAAGGGTGAGAATGGTTCAGTCAGCAGATAGGACCCAGGACTCACAGAATGGTTTGGGTTGGAAGGGACTTTTAAAGATCATCTAGTCCAACCCCCCTGCCATGGGCAGGGACATCTTCAACTAAATCAGGTTGCGCAAAGCCCCATCCAACCTGGCTTTGAACACTGCCAGGGATGGGGCATCCACAACTTCTCTGGGCAACCTGTTCCAGTGTCTCACCACCCTCATCATAAAAAATTTCTTCCTTATATCTAATCTAGATCTAGCTTCTTTCAGTTAAAAAGCTGTGCCCCTTGTCCTGTCACTACAGGTGCTGGTAAAACATCAAAACATATCTCTCCATCTTTCTTATAAGCCCTCTCTAAGCATTGAAAAGCCACAATAAGGTCTCCAAAACAACCAGAAGAAAGAAGGAGAAGCTTTGCTTGGTTAGTTTGGCTAGCTGGAATTTCCTCAAGGCAGACCAGAATGAGACACTCACAGGACATCCAGGGAGCTAGCACGGAGGGTACACAGGGAAGAGTTGGAGGTGAGATAGGACAGTGCAAGGAAGAACACGTCAGACAACAGAGGAGAAAAATGTGGCAGAAGGTAAAGGGCAAGGGAGGGATGTAGTGGACATCTGAACACACATTATGGAGAACTGCCCCTAAACACAGTGGGGCATATGTAGCTGGATTTCTTTACCAAGGAGCCTCCTCACGTCTTGTATGCACTGAGCTGGCTTCAATTCTCCTTTTTGTATTGTGTACAAAAAGGGTGACTTTTATACAAGAAGAGTGGCTGCAGGACTGAAGCCTGGTCCCTTGAGAAGATGCATGCTGCCTGCTTTTCTTTCCAACATCCTTCCATCACTTTACTTTGTCTTCAGGCTTGGCCCTCTCACTGGAATTGAACCTCCCTAAGTGTTTGCTGAAACCTAGTTATGCCCTCAGATTTCATGCTGAGATTTCAATCAGAGTAATCCTCTNAGCCAACCAAGCCACAACAGACTCACGGTCTCATGGGGAAAAGGCTTACTTCCTGGCAGGGTTTCAAACTTTCCACTGTGAAGAAACAGGAAATACAATCAGCAGACAGAGAAGGAAGTCACAGTGTAGCTTCATGAGCTTATTGCCACTGAAACACCTCTCCAAACACAGCTGAGGCATTTCAAATATAAATTCAGGATCTAGCTGCTGATTTTATTAGAATACACTAGATTGTGCTCAAACATCAGGAGACAGCTCAATTCTTCTTTCTCAGCCATCAGAGTTGTTGCTTGCTGTCAAAATTCAACCCTGAATCATACTTCCATAGGATACAATGCTGGGCTCTCATGCAACAACTGTGAGGTGATATTCCTGAGGGTAAAATTTGTGCTTTGAATTTCATATGCACTGATGGCATGTAAATGGGTGGGAGATAGGGAGAACTGAACCCAGCAGTTAGTTGTGGGGCTAAAAACAGAAAAAAAGAAAACCTTGCTTAAAAAAAAAACCCAAAACGTATACTTTCTTTCCTTGCATTCCCACTGCTGTTTCTCAGTTCCTCCCTTCCCCCTTCACCTGTGTGCTGCCCACCCCATGCAGTACACCCTCATCCTTCCACAATACCTGTGTTTCCCCACAGACATCTTTCATCTCAACCGCACTCAGCACTGCCAGGTATCTCCCATGTTCCTAACTTCCACATACCTCGCAAGCCCCAGCTTCTTTCTAGTACTCATGTGTTTGCTCAGCACAACAGTCCTGCTTTCCCTCCTTACTCATGCTCTAGCTGCTGCCTTTAGGTGGTTGCTCTGCAGGCTGTGTGGGCATCATTTGGCTAGCTGACCCAAACAGAAGGCAGCAGAGGTGCTAACACTCCTTCTCCCCTACCTGTCAATGAAGTTTGAGTAAGATAGTATCTGCAAGCCTTTCACCTCATGGACAGTTTCACCCAATTTAGTGAGCAGGTCCATGTAACAGCAGAGGGGACAGCACCATTGCACATGCCTTACTTCTTTAGAAAATTGGGCTGAACCAGTTGTGTTAAAATTGAATTCATAAGCAAAGAGTAGGACTTGAATCCTAAAGCTATGACCCCACACATTACAAAAAAAAAAAAAAAACCCTTTTGAAGTTGAGCACAGCTGTGGTAGAAGCTGCAGGGAAGCAAGACACTTGTTACAAGCCAGTCAGAATGGAGAGGGGCAGCTGAGGGAATTCAGTCATCACAAGTGGCATGGAGGTTATACAGGGACATCACATTGGCAGCCCAAAGCCAATACCTAGCACCTCTTCAGATTTGATGAAAGGCAAAAGGAAGCTGATGTGGCTAAAATATTGAGCCAAAGGGATTATCAGTATGTGTTCTTCAACAAGCTGACCTTGCAGCCAAATGATGAAAATTGAAATGATCACGACCGCCATTAAGCATAAAACCACAACAAAGCAAAGGTAGAACAGAGTATGAAAAACAACTAGCAGAAGGCATTAGAACTAGTAACAAATCCTTTCCTATGCAAACTGAAAGAAGAAACCTTTTCACAAGTTTTGAGGACAACTAAAGAGCAGGGTATAAAAGAAGCAGAGAGAACAAGGACAACAAAACAAAGCTAAATTAATTTTTTGTGACAGTGGAAGAAACTGGAGGAATTCCCACACAAGAACTCTGTTTTGTGGGGTACTAAACCAAAGGACCTGTCCAAAATAAAAGTGATTGCGCAAAAGGCGTGGAATTAGTAGTCTGGGCAAAACGGTCCCAGGGGTTCCCAAGAAACTCAGGGGTGAAACAGTTGCTAATAGCAGTGGGTAGCCTCTGGCCTTAAACTGCTTTTAATGAGTGAATCGCAGGATGGCAAGGAATATATCAAAGAGGGGGTTGGGAGAAGTCTAGGGAGGTTTAGGAAGTTAAAGGTTTGACATCTGTAGTGGCCAAGTTAATAGAAATTATAACAAAAGAATAAAATTGATGGGCAAGTGTCTAAGTATGATGTACTTTGGGAAGAGTCAATATAACTCTTGTAAGGAAATCCTGCCTCTTGTAGTTCTTTGAAGGGGTCAATAATCATATGCGTGAGAATACTCTAGCTACCTGTGAAGTTCCTCAGCAAACACTTCTAAGGAAAGTGGGCAGCCATGGGATAAGAAGGCAGATCTTTTCTTGGTAAGCAGACAGGAAAGGTGGGTAGGAATCAACGGTCAGTTCCTTCAGTGGAGGGAGAGCACCTACAGAACACTACCAGGTCTGTAATAGGACACACACTAACATTTCCTTAAACAACATGGCAGAGAGGAATAATATGACAAAATCTGCTAATGATACCAAATTATTCAGGGCAGTTATTCAAGAGCCAGTTGCAAAGAACTGCAGAAGGATGAGACTGAGTAGCAGGGTGATAAAAGGGCAGAGTCCTGTGTAGGTAAGCAATGCTCTTTAGGGAAATGGGTAATAAAGCAATGCACTTTAGGAAAATCAGCCCTAAATTCACGCATAAAATAATGGGCTCTGAGGTAACTATTGGCACTTGTAAAGAAAAATGGCAGTTTATAACAGTTGTATGAGAAAATCTGTTCAGAGGCGGAAAGAACAGCAAATCAAACATCAGGAATAGTGAAAAAAAGGCACAAAGAACAGAACAGAAAATATTGTTATGGCACTGTATCATTATGTCCTCATAACTCAAATCATCTCAAGAGGGATACAGTGGCTCCAGAAAAGGCTCAGAGAAAGACAAGGGTGAAAAAAAATGTGTAGCATGACTGCCACATAAAGAACAACAAATTAAGATAAGACATTTCCACCCTGAAGACAGGAAGAGATAGAGGTTTACAAAATCAAGGAAAGGCTGAGTGAGGACTGAGTAGTTTCTGTTTCTTTTAATACAAGAACTACAGGGCATTGAAAGAAGAGAACAGGAGTCAGTTAATGAAGGAAAATGGTTCTTCACAAAACAGAGTAGGGCAATGGACTCCTTAACCCAGGATGCTGGGCAACCCAGGATGCTGGGCATCCTGAAAGCTTATTTGGCTTAAAGGTGGAAAAAAATAATGGGAGAGAAATGCACTGTTTACTTAATGCAAAGTAACCATACTCTACTCAGCAAGTTCCTATTCGGATAACATTTGGAATGGGGCAATGCATTAAAGGAGAAAATCTTGTATGCTTACCCTGTTTTTATTCTTTAGGCACTGACATCAGAATGGTCTTTCTTAGATTTTTTTGTCCAAAGCATCTATCAGGTGGAGGCTGGTCAGGAGACAGGCAGGTGCTAAGAGCACAGCTTGAGGTTCTGTAGGCAGTAGCATGAAGGGTGTTGCTGATGTGGCTGTCATCCTCTGAGCAGGGTTCAGCTCCCCCAGCCAGCTGGGCTGCCAGTGGGGCAACCTTTGATACAAGAGCAGTCTTTCAGGGAGAACACCTCTGCTTTTCTGCCAGTTGTGGGGCCTCCCCCTGAGCACAGACAAAGGGAAGGCAGCTTGCTGCATTCTGGAAAGCAAAGCAGAGAGCAAGAAAGGCAGAAAGACAGAAATGAGGCGGGGGGGGGGGGAGGGAATTTCTCTAGCCAAATTGTATTCTCTCCATGATTGTCATTCATGTAACTAAGTATTTATCATCACTCAGCCTTATGTGTGGTTTTGTTCAGTTTCTTGAATGGAGCACTGATAGCACAAGACCTTATTCAAGCACAGCCCGACACCCAGTCCTTTCATAAAACTGCTCTAATCTTACCTGGACCCTAGCTGCCTGCTGATAGCACAGTCCTGCCATCACCTGCTCTTATGGCACCTCTAGCTAGCACAGTCCTCCAGGTCACTCAGATAAAGACAGCCTAAACCCAGTCCTGGCTTTTTGTCCCTGCACCTGGGTGAGAAGAGCATCAGAAGTGAATGCATGCCACCCTCTTGGTCTTCCCTCTCCACACCATTTTATTCCTCCCCTAGGGATTAAGGCCATGGAGGTAATAGAGAGAGAGCAGAGCCCTTGCAACCAAGGGAAGAGCATAAAAAGGCACTGAAGCATAGAGAATGGGGCCCCAAGGCCCAACATTGAGCAGTTAGTAAGGGAAGGCAGACATCTAATCAAAGGGATTCAGGCAGTGTGAGCTCCTTGATTGCTCCTGAGAGACTTGGCTGATTAGAGGGAATCTAGCAATAAGTAATCCCACTGTGTACCTTGCTTGCAAGGAATTGGTTAGGGCAGGGAGGGACAGGATGCTGCAGTTCTCACTGCAGGAGCTGAGTTCCCTGAGCTCCAGTGGACAGTGTGGGAGCACTGCAGCCTGCTGGAACCTGAGAGAAAAGCATCCTGTGCCCTTCTGCATGGCTGACCACAGTGGCCAGAGCTGCAGGGAGATGAGAGCTTTTCTGGGAGGCTGATGACAGAAGGTGAACCAGGGTGCCATTTAGATACACTAGGAGACCTAGGAACAAATGGGTTATATGGAGCTATAAAAGTTCAGAGAAAAGGATTTTGGAGCATCCAGGGGTGAAGAGGAAACATGGAAGGACTGAACGAAGAGTGAGAAAGGGAGGCAAGAGCAGAGTGGGATGGATAAAACAGAAGGTAGCACTGCAAAGCCACACTAATTTCTGGCAGGTAGCAGCACTTCACCAAAGGCAGGTCTGAGTCAGCAGCAACATTTTTGTATCCCGAGCAAAACCACTGTGGCATTTTGACAGAGACCAGCAGTTCCTCAAAATGCTGCAGTTACAGCACCAGACAGAACATGGTGGAAGGAAAGAAAAGTAGGATATATGAGGAAGAAAAGTTCCTCCCCAAAAGGGTTTGTGCATTCCTCCCTCGCCCACATCTCTGCCAAGTTTTAGCAAGAGCTGAGGATTTCAAGCAGAACAGACCATGTCCCAAAGCTGAACTGAGAGAGCTCAAACTCAATCAGCTTTGGAAAGGGAAAGCTGTGTGCTTACCTGTGATGATAGGCTCCCAAAATTTCTCAGGTATAAGGGAAGGAATAAGAGAAGGAAGAATGGTATCCAGGGAACCTTCAAACAGACAAGAAGCCCCAACCCACCTCTTTACATATACCATTAACCCAGGATTGTTTCTTCAGAAAAGAAATATTTCATTTATTTCCCCTAATTAACAAATTATCCAAAGCCAACAGAGGACACATTCAGATGCATTACCTCACAGCTTTGTTTTATGCCATTACGGGGAACATTGCACCTTCACTCCCTTCCTCTTTTGGACCTGAGCCGCAAGTCTCAAGGCCAGAAATTGTCAGATCCAGATGCTGCGGTTGCTTGTCACAGCTGCACACCTGACTCCAAACCTGGGCCAGATCCAAGTGCTGGTCAGACCCAGTGGCCTGTTTCAGAGGCAGGGCTGTGAAGTTTAGCTTCTTAGAGTGGGCATATGGGATTTGCATGAACAAGCTGTGGCCACGTAACACCTCCCCACAGAAGCAATCCTTCATGCTTCATTGTGAGTTCTGTCCAAGGATTGCACAGTTCTCAACGGCCTTGAGTTCAGTTTGGCTACACCTCTGCCCAGTGAGTTGAATGCACCTCATCTCCTCTTTTGAAGGGGGAGTGGAAAGAAAAGCACAACAATGGAAAACAACCACGGTCACCAAGCAGGCATGGGGGCTATCAGGTAAGGTCACCCAGACCCGTGCTGTAACCTTCGGGCCACTCTTATTTGATCTCAAGCTGTTTCCCTTCACATCCTCACATCCTTTCCATGGGGATGCACACGAGGGGAATGCAGTAAGTGCAGCCTCCTCGGGGGGGCGGGGTTGGGAGAGCTGCACTGGTTAGGCTGTCCCACCAGATGGCGCTGGAACAGCAGCACAAACCTCCCAGGCCCTGCAGAGCTTGTCTCAGCGCGGGCATAGCGTGGCTCCCTCACGCTGCTCTGTCCTCAAGGGTAGATTTATCAGGAAGATTGCAAATGGCCTGCCCTGATCCTTACCCTGCAAGCCATTTGGAGCCTCTGCGTCCATCGCATGCTACGATGGCGTGCCAGCAGCCAGCAGCGGGGCAAGGGACAGCACCTGCCTCCAGAGCAGTGTGGCCATCCTGTACGTCCAGTCAGGATGGGACAAGGCAAAAGCCAACTGGAAACAACCGCAGAAAGATGAAGTAAACCAGGGAGTACAGTCAGCTCAGCCAAACACTCCTTGGCACCTTGTCACTGAAATACGCTGGGGAAGTTTTAATGCCGGGCAGTGAAGGCGCTAGCTTTGGGGTTCAACCGCAGGCAGAAGCCTCCTCACGACACGGACGTCAACATGGTCGGATGGGGAAGGGCACTTTTTGTTTTTGAAGGGCACACTCTCCAGGTGCCTGTGTCACCCGCTTTTACCACGCTAGGGCACTGAAGTCAGCATCAGCACAGAAAAGCAAAGGGTGGACAAGCGCTGCTCACGGGTGCCAGTCTCCAGCACAGAGCCGGCACTGATTCAGAGGGCGAAGGGCCCCTGCTGCTGATTCCCTGCAGGCCCTGGCACTGCAGCTGGGACTGACACAGAGGGCAAAGTGCTCCTTGCTGACTCATGCTGGCCTGCAGCACCTTGGCCGCATCTCTTAGACTCTGCCTCCAGTTTGCAGTTATTTGCATATTTAGCATTTTAAGACTGGACAGAGCACAGCACACCACACTGGCCCTTGCACAGCCTCTGCCCTTCCTGAGCTGAAGGATCACTGTCAGACCTCAGCATTCCCCACCACCTACCACCACACTGGCCCTTGCACAGCCTCTGCCCTTCCTGAGCTGAAGGATCACTGTCAGACCTCAGCATTCCCCACCACCTACCAACCCACCTTGTCAGTCATCTCACCCAACGCTGCTGGCCCACGGTGGGACCCACCTTACCACAGCCTAGCACAAAAGTTGTGCTAGGAAATAGTTCAGGCTGGAAGTACCTTGTTCAAACCTTGCTCAAAGCAGGGCTACTTCTGAAGCTAGACCAGGCTACCCAGGGCAGGTTCTCTGCTTACAGTAACTATTTCTGTCTGGAATATATTGCTTAAGGACTTTTCCTGTTCTTCTACCCCAAAAGTGTGCAGTGGTCATTTCCAAGCATGCTTCTATATGTACCTATGGTATTGACTTCAGCTTTAGGTATTAGCGACAGCAGCCCCTAACTCTGGGCCAAACATGCAGCCTATGCTGCCGTATCTATAGCCAACATACTCTCCAAAAAAAATCCTCTCCTACTCCTCTCCTCTTGGCACTGCTGCTCACCGGAGTCCAGTTCCTTGTCCCTGCCAGCTAACCAAAGCAACAGCTTGCATAGCACTACTGATGTAGCATCTCCACACATCTTTGAACGGTTTGCTTAACGCCACAATCACTGCTTATGGACAAGTGCTTAGACTTCACTTCAGAAAAGACAAGGAAGAGTTCAGTTCCTATGGGCCAAACTTTAAAGACAACAGACATACACACATATATGCACACTGGCAGACCACAAGAGGAGACAGGTGCCTGCCCTGGGACATCTTGATTCCAAGCCCTACACTATGCTGTCTGTGCAGGGGGACACTGAAGCACAGAGGGCGTTAGGATAGCAGAACATGGCTACATTTGGAAGCACCAGTTCCATTACTGCCAAACTGTCAAGAGAGATGAAGGGGAGAAAAAAAAAAAAAAAAAAAAAATTCTTTAAACTGTTCTTCTGTAAACTTCACCAGGGGTCAGTTTTAAGTCATTCGGGAAAGCTTTTGAATGACAAGTTCTGAGACTGGTGGACATGAAGGCAAAGCTGCTATTGGACTGAGGGAAACGTTCAATAAAAGCCAATACAAACTCTGCTGTCACCCAAAGCTGTTCCAGTCTGTTTTAAACCAGACCCACCAAAGCTCTTGTTCTGGCATCTTATGGTTGCCTACCTCCTTCTCCTTTATGCCTCCTGTGTGCTAAAGTCGACACCCTTTCCTTTCCCCTCTGCCTCAGATGCTCCTGGGGACACCTCCAGATGCTGCAGTTCTGCTTTGTGGCTTGTTCCATACCCAGGTCCAGCCCTTGCCCACATCCCTCCCAGGCCCAGCTCTTCCCTGCCCAGCAGAGATCACTGCAGGTAGCCAACCCAGCACTCAGCATACTCTTGCTGACAGATGCCAGCTGTGATTTCTTTTCAGAGCACTTCACTGCTAGCCAGGTCCCAGGTGATGTTTGCCTGCATCGTTCCCTCCCAACTGCTGGGGGCCCAGCTGATCCCTGGAGATGGTGGCTGAGCCCAGGGATTGCCAGAAGCCCCGCAACAAGGGGATTCAGCAGCAGATGACAGCACATGGTCATGGGTGAGATAAAACTTGCAAGCCCTGATCACAGGTGTCACCAACCTAGCCAGGCTTGAAGACCAGGCTAGTAGGGCAGGGGAGCACCACACCTCTTTACATCCCTAAAACACAAGACTCAACACAAAGGCTGCAAGTTAGAGGCAGCTCTCTCCTTCAGGGAATGTCTCTTCAGACTGCTTCAAGGACTAAAAAGCTTGTCTCCTAAGCAAGCCAGCAGCCTCTGCCCCAACATGCAGGAGTTGCCATCCTACAAAGCCTGGGAAAGAAAAGGGAAAGCAGGCCATTGCGAGTCACCTGGCTGGCCTGCCCCAAACACAAGCAATGCAAGAAATTCAGCACAGGCTCTCAGCAGTTATAGCTGGCAAAACATGGCTCAGGTCAGGACCCACTACATGCACCAGCTGCTGCTGACTGATCTTCCCATGCTCAGAGGCAGTTTCAAGGAATGTCTGTCAGGGCCCCAACTCTGGATGAGGACACACAGCTATAGCTAATGACAGCTGGCAAAATTAAGCTAACAAACCAGAAGGGCACTACATCCTGCAATGTGCTTTTCCTGACTATCAGCATGGACAAAGCTATTAACTTGGAAAACAGACCTAAAATGGTCTCTAGACTGAGAATCTATTGTTCACAATGTAATGAGTGCTCAATGGATTGCCTAGACCTTGAGGCATTACAATGTGCATTAACTACAGAGCACTGAGGCCTATGTTTTATATGCATTAACAGCCCAGTTGTGCTCCCTCCTAGAGCTTTGTAGGTTTATGCTGATTTAACAGGATGAGTTCAGGTTCAGATCCTGTTCCCTCATCAGCAGAACCCAGGAAGACTTTGCGGTTTTTGGTTTCTTGTTTGGTTTTTGTTTGATTTTCTCCAGTGGACATCTCTTCCTCTCCATTTCTCCAGGAGTCCACCCCACAGCACCAAGGCTTTGTTAAAGCTAGCGAGTTTGTGCCTGCAATTCATATTGTGTGGCTGTAGTAGGAACAGTTACTGCACGGCTGCAAGACAGGAGTTTTAAGTCACAGAACACAGAACAGGATTAATGGGGGAAGCGGGGTGAAACACTCACATCCCACCTCAACTACAGCTCTTGGAAAAAAAAAATTACAACCAATAACCAGACAAAACTGGGATCTTCCCATTGACACTTGTTTTGTGACTATGTGCCCCAGTCTGTCTCCCATTTGGCATGAACTCTTCTCCCCCTTTGACCATTGTCCATCTCAAACTAAGGAAACCAGTTGATCTATTATGTGGAATATAATAAATGTTCAGGAGATATTGCTTGGTTTGATCTGCTGATGCACATTAAAGGCCTGGCCTTAATCCTTTACCTAGAGAACACTATTGTCTGCAGCATCAGAGACTGTAGGTCTCAAGAAGCCTGCATACTGGTTTCTGCTACATTAGAAGAAACTACTGACAACAGAAAGCACAGGAAGAGATGGGAGGATTCAGCTAGTCCAGTCACAGGCCAAGTCATTTCACCAGTAACGTACCATCACAGTCAACTTCTACTGAGGACGGAAAGATTATTCCCGATGGTCACCAAGAAGAGGGGGAGAATTTACACAAGACACATCGAGCTGTTGCATTCTAGCAGGCCCCACCATAAGGAAAGACATGGAGACCGGGAAGATCTCCAGAGAGGACTAAGATCTCCAAAGAGGACTAAGCTCTCCCTCATAAACTGTTTCCTAGTACTCTATGCTTCTCTATGCACAAACAGGAGTATATCCCAGCACCCCCTTTGGTACACCTCACCTGAAAATCGTCATGCTCTGGAGAAATACCCTCTTAGGCTAGTCAACTGGTTTTGCTGCAAGTATGTACTGAAAAGTCAGAGAAGCTTCACCATAGCTGATGGACAAGACCCTTCACCTTCTGCCCGGCCAGGACCTATGCAACATTATCTACCCTATTCACCAAAACAGGGTAACAGCTTTGCTCCTAGTTCTGAAGAAATCTAGAGTTATTTTTTGGGGGGCACCACAGATGCTAGAATATTTGACAATGACATCAGTGCTTACTGGTGTCATTCAAACAGCTGACTTAAAAGGTTAAGACTTCTCATCTTTACCCAAGCCACAAGACTTCTGTTGTACTTAGCCATATGTAGAGCTTTGCTGTCTGGCAGAGGAACACCGAGCAAGCGTGGCTGTGCAAGAAGAGATGGCTGTGAGCAGGCTTCATAGGAGAATGTCAGGGCCCTGAGCATATTCTCCATCTTCTGAGGGATTGGTTGCCTGGACTCAGGTCCAGCTTAAATAACACAGGTGTCTGGCTTTGAGAAACCTCAGCAAAGTTTGCCTGAGAGCTTATCTCAGCTAAAGGTTCTCACCCTTGAGCTCTGCACTTGAGCTAGTGCAGCCTTGCCGATGCCTGGCCATGTACCCTGCTGATCTAAATCCTCAGCCTGACCTGCTCTGATCTTCCTGCTTAGGTACTGTGGGACCACTCCTTTGTCAGTGAGGCCACTGCCCCACCTGCCTTACTGTGACTCAGCTTCCAGCTTGCTCTCCCTTTCAGAGCAGCCTGCCCTTGCTGCTCCCTGACAAAGGGCCCACTCACCTCACCTCACACATCCCTGCAGTCAGCAGAGACTGCTTCCTATTTACATGCATGGCAAGAATCAACTCTGAAAACAGATGCAGGGTGTATAAGCCTCTGATGTCCGAAATGCTAAATGGCAGGGCAACTAAGTTTTCTCACTTGCTATTTTTATCCACATTCTTATCAAGCATCACACACACACCTACAGTCAGGCCTGTTCGATGTTCCATATTGTTGGGGGTTTTTTACCCATTTGTAACAGCCATAGGTCATCGTGTCCTTCTTCCATGCTCCTACTTCTTCACCTATACAGAGCCTGAACCCATTCACTCCTAAAATTGCTCTTGTGCAGTCTGCAGGCCATAATCACTTGCAAAAGGGTAAGTAGGCTACTAGGATCTTGCTGGAGACAAAGACCTTCAATCTGCAGGGCTTCCAAAGGAACAACAGCTTGACAATTTAGAAGACTCATGACATTCTTTTCCCCAATATTACTTGTTTAATTACCATTTGCACCAGTACATCTTATGCTTTATATACATATATCTTTAATTTTTGCTTCTTCATCTTTTCAAACACATAATATATTATCTCCAGAATACTAACTAAGACAATACAGAAGAGGCTCCTAGTTAGTTGTTAATTGGTGCCATGAACTTACTTGGTTTGGGGAACTGATACATAGTTGAAATGACAGGACTGCACAATGATTTGAGCACAAAAAAAGAAAAAGAAAACAAAAAGCCAACCAGCAGAGTCCATGACTTTGCTAGCAGATTATAGCCACCCGCAAATTCAGAGGAAGGAGGGAGTTTAAGTACAAGGAGACTGCAGGAGTGACTATAGAGGTGGGGGAGGGGCGGCAGAGGGAACACCAAGAGAGCCACGGGATCAGGATTAAATGACTACTTAAAATACATCCAAGAGCAATCTGGTCCCCACTTCCACAAGTGGAACTGCAGCAGCTTTAGAGCTATTTTCAAGAATTTTGCTTCCCAGAGGGATGGTCTAAGTGAAACCTTGTCTCCAAAATGCCCTCAGTGTAGTAAGAAGACAAAAATGACAAGAGACCTTTGCAAGCACAAGGTGCGTACAGCTCTAACTACTCTCTTCTTTTAAAAGCCTTACGAGGAAATCTTCGCCCAAAGGAAAAAAATTTACTTGCACAGGTGTGCTAGCAGAGCATATCCCAGTTACAAAAGTGCTGCTGATGGTTGAGTGTTCAAAACAGGAAGAGGCCTTCCAGTGAAGTACCAAAACCCTTGTGTTCCAGTAACTGGGTACAGCTGTAGAAGAGTCACCAAGACCACCGTCCCAGCTCATGTTTTGCCTTATCAGCTAGCACAGAGGGCAGCTAGCATTGTGAGGTTTCCAGCCTGCCCACGGCCTTTGCCCAGAGCAATCAGCAGACTTACAACCCAGATCACATCCATAGCTGCTGAAGATGGAACAGCATCCAGATCAAAGGGCCTTAGGAAACTCTCCCAAAGAGAACAGCACAAAGTAAGCACCTTTTACCTCTAACCCTCTACACCACACAGGAAATAAAGGGGGTTTGGGGCACATTAAAAATAAAGTAAAAATCCAAGTTACACTAACCAGCTCACATCCCTAGAAAGTTAGCCTCAGAAGAAAAGCCACAAAGAACACAGGTGGGAGAGAATTTCACTGCCACAGTTCTCAAGATTTGGCCTACCATACATTTCCTGCCCAAACAGTAAGTGAGAGCTGAAAAGGGGAAGGAGACTGTCCCTTCAGCAGAGAATAATCCACTGTCCCATCATAGTTACTGTGGCATGGATATGCAATACTTGTAACACAGTGCCAAGTCACAACACAAGGCCAGGGCTCAGGATAGTGTCGCAGGAACATGAAATGCTGAGCAGTGGGATTACCTGGTTGTGATCTAGTGTAACTAACTACCAAATTGTAAAAACAGGTGGGTTTTTTTCTTAAAGCTATTTCCAGTTAAAACAGCTCAATGACACTGAGGCTGTTGCATGGGGCGGGAGGGAAAAAGGAGTGAAAATGAGAGAAGTTCCTCCAGTGAACCTGCAAGGTTCCAAACAAGGAGCCTCAAGATGGGGTGCCCACCTGGAGCTACAGCACAATGGCAGCAGGTCTACTCAAGGACTTGCATGACTCCTCCCACAAGAGCACAGGAACATCCAGCACTATCAAGAATTGCACCAAAGAAAGGAAGAGTAATGTGTGCACGGGGAGGTTCACTCCTCACCACAGATGTAATTAATTAAAAGAGGGGTTTGTGTTGAGACAAGACCTATCTCCTTACAGCTTTCATTTACGATCTGTAGCCAAATGCAGCTGTTCTCAGCACTACAGGCCAAGCTGCAGGGACTTGAGTCATTACTGAAAGCAGCCACAAACAGCAGCTGTCTAACCAGAGAAAATTTAAAGGACAAGGAACCCAGAGGCACCTACCCAGCCTCCTCCTGTATGCACTTTGTTCAGGATTCTTGCTTTACCTGTACAGAAAGACAGGGAAAAAGAGCTAGGATGTACCATGTAATGGCCGAGTGGGTGGAAGAAAGGAGGCTACCTCCTCCTTGCCCATCTTGTGAGGAGTTAGTATGTTCTCTTTAGGTTCAGTGGTTTCACTGTAGGACCAAAAATAGTAAGTTTTGACTGAAGTGAAGATCTGGTTTAAAAGGGAAGGATTGTCCCGATTTGTTTTTGATTGAAGATTAGAGGTTTGTGCCCCCTCTGATCCCATTTGGTGCCTCTAGAGCCTCTTGGTCATCAGTTTGTCACATTCCACTGCTTTGACCATTCAGAACTGGACCCAGTTGGACTGCTGAGGAGCCTGATTGGGAACAGCACTGAAATAAAGAAAGAAGAATCAAAGGAGCAGATCTAATATGACTTCTTAACTTATGGGTCTTCCAGTGCCCGTCAGGACACTACCCTTCTTGTGTGCAGTTTCCTTCACCACAGTTTACCTGGATGCGGTGCTGAAGTCTCCCCAGAGGTCTGTGGTAGCTGATGCTGGTGCCTTGGCTGCAGATGCAGGAGCATCTAAGTCTAATAGAATATCTAAGGTGGAAGGGANAAAAAAAAAAAAAAAAAAAAAAAATCAAGCTAATCAAGAAGAAAACCCCACAGGCATTTAAACTGTCACCTTACAAACTGCTGGATGCAGGGGCACAATCATCGAAGCGACTCCTGCTCTCCCTCCAGAAGAAGGAAGTTAGACTTTTTAAGGATAGTTTTGGTTTTTTGGGTTTTTTTTTGTAATGGCAGCTCCTTTTGCTGAATGTGCATGGAGACTCCAGCTCATGCTGCAGGGGTACATCACCTTCAAGAACTATTCAGTCTCCACCTAACATACCAACTGGCAGATTTATGACATATTACCTCTCCCAGTAGACATAAGGCTCAGACTCAGCCCAAGCTTAGCAATCATAACAGTTACCAAACAGGCATCACCTTAACAGTACAAACTATGTACTGGAGCCCAGCCCTATTCAGAAGCTTGTGGTTTCTTCTCACTCTGATCTGTGTACAACACTGCTAAAGTCTCTGCCTTCACAATAGTATCATTGGCTCTCCAGACACCTCTGTATGGTCACAATTTTAGTACAGAATCCAGAAGA
This sequence comes from Pandion haliaetus, assembly GCA_013401275.1. NCBI lineage: Eukaryota > Metazoa > Chordata > Aves > Accipitriformes > Pandionidae > Pandion > Pandion haliaetus. Next base: position 30,905 of record VYZV01031600.1, on the reverse strand, counting down.
CTACAGCAACCTCTTTGTCACAGAAGAAAAGGGTTAAGAATGGTTCAGTCAGCAGATAGGACTCAGGACTCACAGAATGGTTTGGGTTGGAAGGGACTTTTAAAGATCATCTAGTCCAACCCCCCTGCCATGGGCAGGGACATCTTCAACTAAATCAGGTTGCGCAAAGCCCCATCCAACCTGGCTTTGAACACTGCCAGGGATGGGGCATCCACAACTTCTCTGGGCAACCTGTTCCAGGGCCTCACCACCCTCATCATAAAAAATTTCTTCCTTATATCTAATCTAGATCTAGCTTCTTTCAGTTAAAAAGCTGTGCCCCTTGTCCTGTCACTACAGGTGCTGGTAAAACATCAAAACATATCTCTCCATCTTTCTTATAAGCCCTCTCCAAGCATTGAAAAGCCACAATAAGGTCTCCAAAACAACCAGAAGAAAGAAGGAGAAGCTTTGCTTGGTTAGTTTGGCTAGCTGGAATTTCCTCAAGGCAGACCAGAATGAGACACTCACAGGACATCCAGGGAGCTAGCACGGAGGGTACACAGGGAAGAGCTGGAGGCAGGTCTCACCACCCTCATCGTAAAGAATTTATTTCTTATATCCAATGTAAGTCTACCCTCTTTCAGTTTAAACCTTTGCCCCTTGTTCTTCACTAAAGGCCCTGGTAAAAAGTCTCAGTCTTTCTTACAAGCTCTCTTTATATATCAAAAGGCTGCAATAAGGTCTCCCAGGAGCCTTCTCTTCTCCAGGCTGAACAACCCCAACTCTCTCAGTCTTTCTTTACAGGAGAGGTGTTCCATCCCTCTGATCATTTTTGTGGCCCTCCTCTGGACCTGCTCCAACAGGTCCATGTCTTGTACTGGGGACCCTGGAGCTGGACACAGTACTGCAGGTGGGGCCTCAAGATTGGAGTAGAGGGAGAGAACCACCTCCCTCAGCCTGCTGGCCATGCTTCTTTTGGTGCAGCCCAGAAGACTATTGGCTGCAAGTGCACATTGCTAACTCATATCCAATTTTTCATCCATCAGTATCCCTAAGTCCTTGTCAGGGCTGCTCTCAATCCACGCATCCTCTAATATGTATTGATACTGGTGATTGCCCCACTGCAGGTGCAGGACCTTGAACTTGGCCTTGTTGAACCTCATGTGTGTACATATATATATATATGTGTGTGTGTGTGTGTGTGAAGTTCAACATATATCTTTTTTTTTTCTATATAAACAATATATTACATAAAATTATATACATTTTTAAAATAACCCACTATACCCACAATACCACTATACTTTGCACCTCTTTCTGCTGCTCATACTAAAGCTTCCTCTCTCCCTATTCAAAGCCACTCAAGAAGTGCTTTTCCTGCATCTTTCAACAACAACCACAAGTGTATCTATATTTTTCTGCAGAAAGCAAGTGACTGTGCAGTACTTCTCTGGACACCCTACACAGCTCTGCCAGTGTCCCTAAAGCACATACAAATTCAGAAAAGTCCAACTATTTAAGTTTCATACCCAACCCCCACCCAGATCATTTTGACCAAGTCACTTGTAGCTCCTGCCTTTGCAATAGGAGAAACCAATGCTGTCCTTGCAAGGAGAATAATCAGGTATTATTAAACAAGCATGGAGATCCTCAGGTCAAAGAGAGCAAAGCCCTCATGTCTCACAGGGCACTGCTGGCACTAGATTGAGCACTGGTTCCCTGAAGCAGGCCTCAGTCCTCTCTATGCACCTACTAGTGTCTGACAGACTGCTCTATGCTAATGTTTACCTGCACTGCTCACATTACTGGATTTCAGCATGGGTGGTGGCGTGACATGGTTGACAATGGCTGTGGAGGAAGGGGGAGGTATAGGAGAGACTGCAATTTTGCCTCCTGGTGGAGGGGGCAGAAGGCTTAGGCCCCCTGATCCAGACACACGGGGCTTGGCTGCTCCTCCTTTCTTTGTCGTCATGTTCTGTAGGAACAGAAAGGACAAGTGAGGAAGTGTCTCCACTGGCACATCCAGAGAAAGCAGCAGGGTAAACTGGGCTGCTTACCACAATGTTCAGTTTGATGGTCTGCCCTTCCTTAAATCCTAAGTCTAATTTGGGACGTGTGTCAGCTTCCTGGGACTCCTTGGAGATCTCAGTCTCCTGCTTCACCCACCTAAAAAGAAGAGAGGAAAACATTAGACTGTGTGGCAAAGGCGAACAGGGTTTCAGAAAAATGCATGGTTCCTCTCCCCATCCCGCCAAAAAACTACCTTGCCTTGCCAAACCAGCTACTTCTCTACTCCCAGTATAGTACAGCAAAAAGCTGGGACCACCACAAACCCAAAAGACTGTCTAACACTGCACCTGTAACATCACAGGACCTAAGCTTAAGACTTACAGATCTGACCCTGCAGGACTCTCAGCTGGCATGACAGCTGGCAGCAGACACTCAAGTGTCCCTGATGGAGCCAGAGTAGGGCTTCATGACCATCCCAAGGAAGCCTGTGCTAAACGAACATGCACCACCACCCGCCATGTTCTACAGGCCAGCAGAAAAACAGCATTCCAGAAAAGCACAACTCACTTGAAGTGATCCTGCAAAGAGACGTTGAAGTCAAAGGCATCACCACGATCCGTGAAGCCAATGCCTATAAAAGCACTTCGTCCTAGCAAGGAGACAGGAGGAGTCATTGGACATGCCCTGCAAATGGGCCCTTGTGTTCATTCACTCCAAAATCCTTCTTCTCCTAAACCACTCTGTGCTACCTCCCTCTGACAGACCTGCAGCTGGACACCAGCAGCTCACAGCAGTTCATTGTTCCTAGCCTTCAGGATGCATCCTTCTTCCCACGCAGCACTCTCAGAAACTGAATGTTCCTTCCCAGCCCCTGGACTCTGTGCAATGTAGAGAATCCTCCTCTGTTAACTTTGCCTTCCTACCCCTCCAGGCACACTACCCAGCCTTTTCAGCGCTCCCAACACCATCCCAATGCCCCTGGCATACACCCAGCTCCATCAGGCTAAGTCTCCTCCAGCTCTAGCACTTGGCACATACATGATCCCTCAACTCACCAGTCCCATCCTGAATTCGAATGACGAAATAGCGGCTGGAATCTGTCACAGTTTCTACTGCAATACCAGGATATTGATCTATAGGAGCCTGGGCAAAGAGTTCTCCTGCAGACAAAGAATTGAGTGTTAAGGAGAGCAGTCTCTTGCTAAAGCATGGCCAGGGCTGCCATGCGTAGCTCTGAGCAGGCTTAGAAGCACAGGCTCATTAAGCAGCAATCACAGTCACAGTCTTGCCAAGCCACAGACTTTCCCTTACCTGAAACCTTATCCTCCAGTTTTATGTATGCAGTTTTGCCTTTGGAGGTGACACGGAGCCGCCCTGTCCAGTCTGGATGGTCCAGTTTCCAGTCAGATGCCCTGAAAAGAAAAGCAACTGTTCACTGACCATACATCAACCCCTCCACTTCTGCCCAACCATCTCAGCAAACATCTCTGCTCCCAAACCTTCAACACCTGCGGCTGCCTTATTCCACTTCTCTCCCCAAACGACATACAAGGTCTCAGCTCCTCTCTGTTGCTGCCATTTGACACACACGGCTCTGACTGGCCTCTCTTTTCTCTGGGTAAAGGGAAATAGATACAGTCCAGAGAACATCAATTCTGTCTTTACTTTTATAAGCTTACAGAAGAGGGGAGACTGAAACCCAGGAACTGACTTGGAACAGTAAACCCAGAAGCAACTTATAAGTGACTTGTGAGCATCAGGAAGACCCACAAAATTAATTAAGAGCATGCTGAAAAGCCACTCCATTAGTCTACCCTATTGTAAAATAATATCAAGTACTTCCAAACCTAGAGGCAGCTAGCTTACACTACGTAAACATCATACACACACCCATCTTGACTAGCCCATCAAACTTTTTGCTATAGACTGTTGTGAAGGGAAAAAAGAAAGGAAAAAAGAGAGAAAAACCTCAACCTACAGGATTTTAGAACTGGAAGCAAACATCTGCAGCCAGGCATAACATCCACAGTGGCAACAGTTTGCCAAGCTCAGCCAGTACCACCAACACGCTTCAGAGCGCAAACCCCCTTCTCCAGCAAGTCTGTGGGCACAGCTTACAAAGTCACAATCCACTGGTTTCAGCTACAGAGAAAGCATTTCTAACTCCTGGTCCTGCAATCTCTTCTCAAAAATCATACTGGAACTCCTCCTGGCTTCCTCCCTGCCACCGTAAGAGCCAAGAAACCAAAATTCAATGTGCCGTTATACATCCGACTCACATCCCAGCAAACCGGGCAAACTGGGAGCAGAGGTCAGCTCTGCCTGGCAAAGCAAGTTGCTCGGGTGCCTTCACCTCCTGCACACAATTAATAGAGCGGCCCCTGCTCCTCCACAGCATGAAGGAAAAGGCTCCCGCTTTTAGGCGTGGACCACCTACAAAAGGCGACCCGAGTCCCCCAAAACTGCAACCGGTGGGGGCGAAGGCCTCAGGGAAAAGGCCTGACCGCTTGCGGCCACAGGCCGCGGCTTCCCAAGGTCCCGCTCGGCGCAAGGACGCCCTTTCCCCAGCTCAGCCCCTGACTACCCCTGTCCGCGGGGCTGCGGCCACAGCCTGGCGGGCAGGGGCAGCCAGGGGCTGGGCTGGGCCGGGCCAGGCCAGGGTGATGCCGGGCCCCTCACGTTCCCTCACCTGTACCCGCGGTTGGAAGTGCGCGGCGGGATACGGTAAACGTTGACATCGGGCTTCACGCAGAGGACAGACTCGTACTCCAGCTCAGCCGCCGCCATCTCGGCCGCAAACCCCAACAAACCGCGGCGAAGAGCGAGTGGTGGGAACCTAATAACTGGGGGCGCTTCCGACCGCCATCTTTGATGAGGGCAGACACCGCCTAGCGCTGCTGGGGCGGCCAGGCAGGAAGCAAGGCACGTCGGAGGCGTGGAAGGAGAAGGCATCTTGGATCCTGGCAGCAAAGCGCGGGGGCGGGGAGGTGGCCATCTTGGAGCCGGTTCTGACACAGCAGCGGGGCTTGGCGCCATCTTGGACCCTGGCAGTTCCCTCACAGGGCCTGGCGCGGCCATGTTTGGTTCGGGCTGATGAAGTGGTGCCGGGCGCCATCCCGGAGCTGGGCGCAGCTGGGAGCGGGCAGAGCCGGGCGGGCTAATGCGCCCCTGGGGAGGCTGCGTCCTGGGGGCTGGGGAGGCCCTGAGTTGCCAGCAGCCCCGCCGGACCACGGCGGCAGGCAGGAGGGGCGAGGGGCGTTGGGCCTGGAGATGCCCTGAGCTGCCGTGCTCCCGCCAGCCCAGTACGCGGGGGAAGCCACGGCTGGGCTGTGCTGAAACATGGGGCTGGGTTTTGTGCCGCCACACGAATATCTGGCGGGGGGGTAGGATCCCTGTGTGCCCTCGGCGGTGGCCCTGGGCTCTTCTCCCCAGCGTGTTTTTTTTTCCTGCAGCCTTGGGTCAAAGCTTGGGTGTTAAGTGAAAATGGATTTTCGCGTGGCCTGTGGTGCTGGGATCAGGAGGCCTTTGGTAAAAAGAGCAAACTGAAGAGAAAACACATCACAAACCATTACGACTTCTGCATCTAGAAGCGGTGAAAATGCCTGCTACATAAAGGTTAATCTCAGGAGTGTGACTTCCCAGAAATGTGACCAAAATAAGTGTATAGATACAGTTTTATTGTCAAATATGGTAAGACTAGTAGCATTTAAACTGCTATTTTTTTTAATAGTGACCTCTCAGTAAAGACTGGTGTTGATGTTCACTGCTATGCAGTAGTCGATGACTGAGTCTATAAAGTACTAAATGCTTACTCTGAAAACTGGCAGAAAAGGCCTGAGAAAAGTTACAAAGTTACATACCCACAGAGCCCGGGTGGGCATAGCATGGGCTAATTGTACTGGGAAGTAATTTAAGCTATCCATGAAAGACTGAGTGAGCACACTTTAGTCCTGAGGGTAAAGCAAAAAGTGACCGAAACAGCACTAAGTTTGAGGAATTGTTTTTTTCCAGTATGAAATGGTGTTAGTTAATGCAGTGAGAGCTGAAATGGTATCTGGAGATTGTTTCTTGCTGTTTCCAGAGGTAAGTGGAACAGAGGATGGTAATAAACTCAATCATAGCAGTCAAACAAGCTGTCCTTCCATCAGGACAAATGTCCAACTAACCCGGCATTGTCCCTGGTGCAGAAAACTTTGAAACAAAGAAAAGGAGTGTGTGCTGCTGATTCTGTAGATGTAGTAAGTGAAGCTATTTTGAAGCCAAGGACAGGAATAGTCTTGGGTCATTAAGACTAAAAAAGTAGGATACTTGTAATTTAACTAACATATCTAAATGTAACTGGCCTTAGTTTTCCCCAGAAATTATGTGGACAGCTGTATGAGTAGATAAACAGGAAAGATGCATGACTGGTGTGTGCTAGGTACCTGAACAAATATGGAATGATGCAAATACGCAGGTTCCTTTTCCCCTTCCTCTCTGCCAGCTTTCTCTGTCTCCCTGCAGCGGGAAGGAGGGGCTGAGACGCTCTGCTTTGTGGCAGATTTTGATGCCCCAGAGAGCAGAGGCCCACACCCTGCTGTGTGGGTGCCCGGCCAGGCTGCACACTGGAGCAGACAAACACCTGCCTGGGAAGAGAGATTTGAATCCTTTCATGCAGCCTGCTCAAGAACTAGTAGGAATATGTGGCACCAATACTCAATGTAGATATGTGCCACAGTGTAAAAGAAGGCTCTGCCCCCCTGCTTGCAATATGCCAGTTTACAGTGCTTGCTAGACTGCCAGAATTAAGGCAAAGAGGTTAATGGGAGGTAAACCTTGGAGAAGAACAGAGCTGCTTAAAGAAAGCCTATAAAACAGCAGAGTTACACTTACCTAGTATCCTAGCCTAGCAATCTGTAGTATAAGGGCTTTGTGGGCTAGGGGTTTGGTGTGCATTTTTTAGCAATATTTTAATAGACTTTCCTTCTATGGATTCATCTAATTGCTTTTTTTAAACTTATACTTTTGGTTACCCATATCATCCCTGGAGCCATGAATCTAATTGTGCAATATGAAAAAGTGTAATTTTTTGTTTTCAAACTCCTACCTGATCATTTCATTTTATACCTCCTAGTTCTTGTGCTATAAGAATTCATGTCACCTTCTCCACATGTCTCTCATACTGCCACGTAGATGTCTCTTCCCTAAGGTGAAGCATTCTTGTCTATTTAGCTTGTCCACCAAAAGAAGCCATTCTGAGCCATGGCTGTTTAGTCATAATTTTCTGTATCATTTCTGATTATATAATTGTTTTTAAGATCGAGGACCACTACAGCATTCAGTATTCAAGAAGCAACTGAATAATTCCTGTTATATTTACCTTTTGAATAGCATTGCATGTTGACATGACTTTTCATAGAACTTTCTGCACTGACTGCTAAGTTTCTTCTTTGAATGGTAATAACTTATCTAGAGTACATCACTCTATGTATAGTTATGGTTGCTTTTCAAAATTCAATAATTCACAATTAGCAATATTAAATTTCGCCTGCCTCTTTATTGTGCTGTCATTCAGTATGCCACAACCGTCCCACAGTTCTTCTAGCAGGAGAGCATCTAAGACGAGAGAATGACAAAGGGCCAACTTTTATAAGGCATGTGAGGAAAGGTGCACAAGCAGCACCAGGACACCAGGAATACATCTCCCATTCAATTCCATTGAGACTTAACCATCAGAGAACATAACATTCTTCTGTCTTTTTCAAACAAACATCACTGAACCAAGAAAATGCAAAGCACTGCCAATAATAGCTAAAGTTTTCAAATTTTTAACTTTTTTTTTTAAAGGATTAAGCAGGGGGGTTGAAATCTTGAAGGAGAACATATTTAAAATTGGACTATGAAAGCAATGGAGGGTCCATATTCTTCCCACACAGAAATCTTCAATGAATGAAAACCAAGGAACAGCAGAAATCTTGGATGGAACTCGACAATGTTCAATCATATGAGGTGTGCAAATAAAAAGGCCTACACAAGTAGGGTAAAATGCACAGTTCATGCCAATCCGTGGGTAGCCATAAACCATGCAGAAGAATCATTTGGGCTTTTGGTTTGCTTTTTGCTTTGCTTACTTAAGAAAAAAAATAAGGCATTGTCCAATAATGCACTGAATGGATGGACCCAACATTTGGAATTTCCCTTCTCTGCACAGAAGGTACAGGGGAAACCAGTCTTACAAAATGATTCATTAGATAACTTAAAGGTTAATCCCAAGATGAGCATTTTTACAAAAAAGTCCAAATACTATTTCAAATGTTGTTTTCTTCACTGAAAATGCCCTGGCAAAACATCTGACCCAAACACTCACCCAATACTGAGAACCTGTTGAAGAGCTACTTTAATTATATATGTTCTACGTATGTACCAGTTTTGCCAACCTTTGTTCACTGCTTGGTGTCCAAAGTTTGTGCTTACCTGATCTTATGCAGCAATATACAAAAATGCCTTGAGGTCATTCAGTAGATTTTCTGAAGAGGAGAGTGAGGAATACCAGTGCAGGGCACCCCTGCAGATACTTGATGTTACTGGAGAGTCCCTATGAAACTAAGTGCACAGTTGTAACAATGAAAACAAGCAGATAGCAAAGACTGGCCACCAGGGCACTGCAGTATGCTCTCTAGAGAAACAGTTGTGCTAGCTATGGCTAAGATTTATAGGGAGGGTTTTGGACAGGTTTATTTAGGAAGATGGGTTTGCCATATACACAAGGAACATTCAGAGTCTGTGAAAGATCTAGTCACGTCACCTGCAGGGAAACAAATGGGAGATCTGAGAGGGGCTGCAAAGCTTTGTAGAACTATGGAAGAAGTAGTAGAAATATGAAATACAAGTGGAATTCTCAGTTCTTGCCAAAGGAGACAATCTGCATACTCTTGCAGGAGGGAGGCTTTTGTAAATACACTGATCACATTTTTAGAATTGTATATGGGTATTGTATATGACTATTTAGTAACTGATAGACTGGTGCGGTTTTGAAATAACAAACCTGAAAGAGCAATATAAATGGTAACTTGCATCAAGGTTTTAGCCAACTTGTTGTGGTGGCCAGTTGAGTCTATACATCAAGATAAACTTCAGTATGATCATCCTTATAGACAAGCTGATGGTGTATCAGCTAGATAGGTGGACAGTGAGGTGGACTGAATAGTAGCTGAACTCCTGGGCTCAGAGGGTGGTGGTCAGAAGAACTAAGTCCACCTGGAGACCAGTCGCTAGTGGTGTCTGGCTGCAGTTAACACTGGCTCCAGCACTGTTTAACTTTTCATTAATGACCTGGATGATGAAGCAATGTGCACTCTCAACAAGTTTGCAGATGATACAAAATGGGTAGGAGTGGCTAATGCACCAGGTGTCTGTGCTACCGTTCAGAGGAACCTAGACATGCTGGACAACTGGGCAGACAGGAACCTTGTGAAGTCCAAGAAGAAGTGCAAAGGCTTGCACCTGGGGAGGAAGAACCTCATGCACTAATACATGCTGGGGGTGAGAGTGTTTAATGGAGATGGAGCTCAGTGGTGCCTGGTGACAGGACAAGAGGCAGTGGGCACAGACTGAAACACAGAACGTTCCATCTGAACACAATAAAACAGTTTTTTACATGAGGGCGGTTGAACACTGGAACAGGTTGCCCAAAGAGTGTGTGGAGTCTCCTTCTGTGGAGCTACTCAAATCTGACTGGACAGAGTCTTGGGCAATCTTTTCTAGCTGACCCTGCTTTGAGCAGTGGGGTTGGGCTAGACAGTCTTCCAACTTCAACTATTCCGTGATTCTGTCAATCAGAGCCTTTCTAAGGTAACTCAGTCTGTTTATCGTGAGGGGAAGGCAGAGATCCAGAAGAGAAGAATGCAGTGTGGTGATCTGGGATAACCATCAAAGCTGCAAGTCAAAGGTCTGGTCTGATCTAAATAACCATTTTATGAAAGTAACAAAATGTCTTTTTTTCCTCCTTGCACCACCTCCTTTGAGTGTCTACATCATTAGGCCCTTTTTTGCTGAGGTGCAAAACACTTCACTAATCAAACTGCTTAAAAGGTCCATCAATCTGGAAAACTATGCAGAGATGTACCACATCATCTCATCACTGTCCAGGGTGAGCTGGCTGGACTGAAGGTAAAGTGCTTGCTGTATCAAGGTTGGCTGCAGGGGAGAGGTTTTAACTGGGAGGATCAGAGCTGGCCAACTAGCAGAGAAAGACCTTGCAAAGGAGAGTTTTACTAAAGCTAGCAAGTCACATGGTGGTGAAAAGACTTGCGTCCCTCGGCCAACAGGAGCCCATAGCAGTACCCTGCTATCAACACTTTATGTCTGGGTCTGAGGCATCCCCTGGGAAAGATGGCAGCTGAGAATAAGATGCAGCTAGAGACATTTTCCTGGCAGGCTGCTGACAGCCTGTACATCTTTGGGGGTACAGCCCAGCCCTGGCCTGCCTTCCTGTTTCTGGTTTCATGTGTTTTGTGTTGGAGGCAGCACCTGTGTGTTGCACAGAGATATGCTCAGGAGCAGAACTCTGTTCTGTCCTGGTTCACTTTCCAGACCAAAACCGAAATACCAAGGCTGATTCTTGTATGTTTGGGCTTTGTAATTTCTGCTAGCCGTTTTGATTTCCCAAATTGGGAGGGGTGAAGGGGAACCCTATTGTTGCACATTTGAAATGCTTTGCCCTAGATGTCTTGTCTTTTTATAGTCTTGCGACATTTTGTGCTATCAGCATTTCAATTAACCACTTCTAACTTTTCATCAGTCAAGTTACTTCTTTAAAAAAAACCAAACAAACAAGACTTTAAATATCCTGTATGGTCAAAAATCAGATTAAAATCCCTTTGAAATGACCAATTATGGTTTGCTGAGTACAATGTTCTGCATTTGGTGAACTAAGATGTCTCTGGCTGGGACAGAAGCTGATCTGGATTGATAAGAACCCCAGAAAAGGGATTAGCTAGGTGAATGTGCTGATCTGATAAAAAATTGAAGTGGCTACATGACAACAGATCAGACACCTGATGGTGGCATGGCAGGGTTTAGAATTATAAATTACATCAGGCAAAGGTCAGCATTACATGAACAAGCAAGACATCTGATTCAGTTGTCTTATGGAAACTATAGTAAAGTCTGTGTCTGTGCCTATCATTCCCTTGCTTTCTATTATTCTTTGACTCAGGGCACTGTCTTAGTTTGGCAGTGTTGAGACAGCTTCTTTTAGTTCGACTGTTTATTTTATCAGCAGATCATATCTAAAACTTCAAACATGAGTCATTCTAAGCCTTTCCTTCAGGGTGAAAGAACACACTTAGCATATGCAGGAAAAAAGCAGTTCCTATAATGTCACGTGAGTTTCTTTTTTCAGTCAGTCCAGAGACAGGACTGATGGTACTTGCTCCCTGACACACCAAAAAATATCTGCTTCATTCCAGTAGGTATAATAAGCTGCAGAATTCTGCTTTCCTCTTCAACTTGCAATTTCTTATTCTTCACTCCTGAAAACCTCTCTCTCCCCTCCAGTTCCCTCTTCCATTTTCATAACCACGTAACAGCCCTTTTAGCACTCTTGAAACCATAGCATGGGCAGTATCTTCTTATTGATTCATCCCTCGGTTTGCTTTGGAGTAGGATTTGTATTATTATATTTACAGCATTCCTTGATGCCCTATCCCTTCCATACCATATTCTGTAGCTATACAGGGAGGCAGCAAGATTCAGCTCTTGCAGCACTGTTCTCCAGTTATCCCTGTAAAAGTCGCTTCTGTATATCTCAGCAAGACCACAGGAAATGGAACAAACTTGTTAGAATGTTAAGTTAAGCCCTCAGCTGCCTTCCAGTGACTTCTTTCATAGCTTTCCTTGCAGGTCACCCTCACCTAAAAGCCTCTTAGCAGTTGTTACCAAAAAGTGGTAAATGACAATGTTTGTTACAACCATTTATCTCATTTTTGTGGTGAAGCAGTTCTAAAACTTAATGCATCACTCCACATTTAGACTATATGTTATGCAAGAGATCAATGAGTTCGAATTTTTTTTTTCAATAATATTGATATTTAGTCCTGCACACAAGAGTCCCTGACTGGCATTAAAGTACTGGTATAATAGAGGTTAAAATAAAATCAGTCTGGGTTGTCTTACTCATGTCTCCTCAGTTGCTTCTGCGGGCTGTATTCAGCTCTTACCTACGCAGTTTCCTTGCATTCTGGTAATGCTTTTAGGGACCTTTCAGCAACACAACTGTCTTCATTAGATTCAGCAAGATTTAGTTAACAGGGATTTTATATATAATTCTATTAATGCCTAAAGGATGAAGATCAGGCTCTTTTTCTCAGCTTTATCTTGACTTTTCTAGATTTGCTTTCCTTTCCTTTCTAAATTTACTAATATCTAAGTCCAAGAATAATTGAGCAGTTATTATTATTGAGCAAGTTTTTCCACTACTATTCTCATAGTTTTAAAACATCACTTAGGTATTCTGTGGTTCAGCTTCATTGTCTTGCAGTGACACCTTTTCTTATACCTAAAATGGCTCAAGAACATTACTGCTATTACTCTGTATTTTAATTTTTTCTTTCTACATAAAAACTCTGTCTGTTCATCTTAAACCATGCATTTCTTGCCTTTTTCCTCATCAAGACTAGCGTTCCAAGGAACTGGCGGAGAGCTCAGAACAAAAGCAGGAAGAAGGAAGTGCTTACTGAGACTTCTCTAAAAATACTCCTTAGCAGAGTTGCTGTCCTGTCTGTTCTATTTGTAATGTCCAGAAAGTGGAGCAGGGATATTTCATTAAGATAAGCATTGCTTTCTTAACCTAAACCTATTATTTCACTGGTTATGCCAGAAGAAATCACTTGTTTTAAAGGGAAAAGGAACTAAAATGATGACTTCCCTTTCTGAAGAAGTGTACACAAAGCTGGAAATGGATCAGGAAATACACCTGGTGACAGTGTGGGCATGTGAATCGAGAGCTCCACTTTAGAGTGGAGACTAAAAAGAACCAGACTGAAAGTTTGGCCACCATGAGAATGATGAAGGTGTACAACGGTGTCGTGGTTTAACCTCAGCCAGCAACTAAGCACCACGCAGCTGCTCACTCACTTCCCCCCCACACCCAGTGGGATGGGGGAGAAAATCGGGGAAAGAACTAAAACTCGTGGGTTGAGATAAGAACGGTTTAATAGAACAGAAAAGAAGAAACTAATAATGATAATAATAACACTAATGAAATGACAACAATAATAATAAAAGGATTGGAATATACAAGTGATGCACAATGCAATTGCTCACCACCCACCGACCGACGTGCCCGTTAGTCCTCGAGCGGCGATCCCCCCCCAATTCCTAAAACATCACATGGTATGGAATGCTCCGTTGGCTACTTTGGGTCAGCTGCCCTGACTGTGTTCCCTCCCAGCTTCTTGTGCCCCTGCAGCTTTCTTGCTGGCTGGGCATCAGAAGCCGAAAAGCCTTGACTTTAGACTAAACATGACTTAGCAACAACTGAAAACATCAGTGTGTTATCAACATTCTTCTTATACCTAGCTCAAAAACATAGCACTGTACCAGCTACCAGGAAGACAATTAACTCTATCCCAACTGAAACCAGGACAAATGGTCAGATTACTAAGCCTTCAGCACACTTGTATTGATGGATGCCTTTGTACCCTGACAGCTCTGTACTGTCACCTGACTCAAAGGTGCTTCAGTACAGATAAGGAGAAGAATTTGGGGAGGAGGGTGTGAATTGCCTACTAATTTGCTTTCTATTTTATAGCTACAGAATATCCCAGCTCCTGGGTAACAGTAGTTCACATGAACAGGCTGCTCTGTATTACGCATCAGAATCCATTGTCTCCATTGCTATCTTCATCATAATCATCATAGGTATCCCAGACAATGGACTGGTGATCTGGATAGCTGGTCTGAAAATGAAAAGGTCTGTGAACATTGTCTGGTTCCTAAACCTTGCTGTGGCTGACTTCATATGCTGCTTGTCCTTGCTGTTTTCCGTTGTTCCCCTGGCCCTCCATGAACACTGGCCCTATGGTTGGTTCCTCTGCAAAGTCATTCCATCAGTCATAACCTTCACAATGTTTGCTAGCATCTTCCTACTCATGACCATCAGCATTGACCAGTGCCTCCTTGTGATGAAATCTGTCTGGTGTCAAAATCATCGAACAGTGAAATTTCTATCACTAATATGCAGCAGCATTTGGATCCTGACCTTCATTTTCTGCTGTCCTGTCTTCCACTACCGTGATACTAGCACTCATGATGGCAAAAATGAATGTGGGTACAATTTTGGAGATGATGAGGTGCTAGATTATATGAACAATTCTGTAAATGAGTTATTGGAAGAACACTTACTTTTAGCCTACAATAGTAATGACTCATGGGGAAATTTCATAGAATCATAGAATCATTTAGGCTGGAAAAGACCTTTAAGATCATTAAGTCCAACCATCAACCATACCCACTAAACTATGTCCTGAAGTGGTCTACATGCTTTTTGAATACCTCCAGGGATGGTGACTCCACCACTTCCCTGGGAAGCCTGTTCCGATGCTTGACAATCCTTTCAGTAAAGAAATTTTTCCTAATATCCAATCTAAACTTCCCCTGCAGCAACTTGAGGCCATTTCCTCTCGTCCTATCACCACCCACCTGACAGAAGAGACCAGCACCCACCTCACTACAACCTCCTTTCAGGTAGCTGTGGAGAGGGATAAGGTCTCCCGTCGGCCTCCTTTTCTCCAGGCTAAACAACCCCAGTTCCCTCAGCCGCTCCTCCTAAGACTTGTGCTCCAGGCCCCTCACCAGCTTCGTTGCCCTTCTCTGGACACGCTCCAGCACTTCAATGTCTTGCCTGTAGTGAGGGGCCCAAAACTGAACACAGTACTCAAGGTGTGGTCTCACCAGTGCCAAGTACAGGGGGACGATCACTTCCCTGCTCCTGCTGGCACACTGTTTCTGATACAGGCCAGGATGCCATTGGCCTTCTTGGTGACCTGGGCACACTGCTGGCTCATATTCAGCTGACAACTTCATTTCTGTGAAGGTGATTATTCTGTATCCCTTGCCTTAGTGGCAATAAACATCACTAGGGCTGTCTTTGGCTTTGTACTCCCCTTTGGCACAATGGCAGTTTGCTACACCCTTACTGCTTTGAGAACGCGTGCAAATCGCTTTCACAAGCCACACAACAGGATGCTGCAAACAATTGTGCTCATGGTAGCTGCATTCTCCCTCTGCTGGGCTCCATACCGTACAGTTGGGATTCTGTCCCTTGTACATACTCTTGGAACAGGACTGCGAGAGTCATTGATCCTCTGGGATCACCTCTCTACAGCACTTGCATATGCTAACAGCTGCATCCACCCCTTGCTCTATGTTTTTGTGGGACAGGACTTCAGGGCAAAGGCACGGTGGTCACTGGAAGGAATCCTGGAAGGTGCCTTTACTGAGGAGCCAACACGTTTGATCCCTTACTCCCTTCACAGAAGCAAGACTTTGACAGAGAAGGACATTAGCAGCACAGTGTAATGCAGGACTTCTGATCGCTGCTGTAGAAAGAGCGAGCTACGGCCCTGCATATCGGTCACTCTCCACTTAGCTTTTTTTGCTCCAACACATTTGATTAATCTGCAGATCCACACACAGGACACTGAGATGGTTCAGATCAGAACAGCTAACCTGCTTTATATCCTACTCTAGAGATGGCAAGTTGGAAGTACCAAGAGTAATAATCTGAGGGAAGACCAATAAAGCAGGAGACACAGTGTGCTTTAACCTTTGACGAATGCAGGCTTGCAGAATGGTTTGTGGTGGGATCACATAGTTTAACCTCTGAATTGCTAGATGAGAATGTCATTAGAGTTATTTGCATATGTCTATGTTCTACATCTGTCTCTGATCAAGTGCAGGTGAAACTATGATGGCTCTTCTTGGAATCTGTCATCCCATCTTCCCTCTCCCTTGACTATACTTGGGGTCTGAGGCGTTTTTTCCTTAAGATTTCCCTAGCGGGTAAGTGCTACATTTTCTTACAGCAATGCATTAGAACAGCACTTGCCCCAGTTAGCTGCATTGAACTGGTTTTCATGCATTGGTAGATGCCCAAGATAATTCTTTGTCCCAGCAAATACATCCCTGTAGTAACTGGTCCAGTGCAGATGCTGTAGCTATGTTCATTAGCATGCACTCACTCATTGCCCTCCCCAACACTCCCTCCACCACCAGAGTCCCAAATCTTCCTTTTAGGAAGTAGTCCAAGATTATCCAAATGTACCTACACATTTTAAGATGGCACACGAGCAGAATTTGAGCAACTGCAGTCATTGACGTACCCGATTAGGTGGCTGCTGGACTATCAAGTCATTTGGTAAAACCTTGGAATTGAGAATAACCTCCAGTCTGACCCCAAGAAGGCAGGGAACGAGCCTGTTGCAGCACAGCCATGTCCTGCTCTCTGCAAGAGAGACAAACTTATGTCTTTCTGGTAGAGGAAGGTAAAAATTTTTAGTCAGGCTATTTGGGGGTGTTTCCCAAGCTTGAATGTTCCCTGCCCTGAAAAGCAGAGGTATGTTTACTAGGTACTCTAAGGAAGTGGTTTAAAATCTGCTTTTTGTGTTAGTCCTTCCTTAAATGAGTAAGGTCAACAAATGGTATGACAAACAGCCACCAAGCATTGGTATAGTTTTCACTTTGCCTTTCTGGTGAGCACGAGTTGAAAGACTCTGTGATCTCAGCGCCCTGAGAACAGCCAGCTGTGAGAACTCTTGACTCTTTCTCCCGACATCCTAAAAAGCCTGTCATAAAGTACATATAGGTATGGGCTGTTAATTTAGCCAAGTCCACACTCAAATTCTGTTTCTAAGGCAGGTAGGTGGGAACCGAGCCCGACAGGCGCCGCTGGAAAAAAAAAATCAATACTGGGACCAAAAGAGTTAAACCATAAACATTCACTTTTTCTTTTTATTAAGAAAGCATGCACAAAAATAAACTTGTGAGACCACGCCCCTCTCTCCCTGACCACTGACACAAACCACGGGGGGCCACACCATGCTGGAGGGGCCCCTGAGGACCCCTCTGCGGGACAGGCCGGCATCCCTCCCTCCCTGCGGGCCGGTACCCGTGCACCCCGCAGACCTCTGCCCGATGCCTTCCCACGCACTAACAATGCACATTTACTTCAGGAGCAGAGGAACGAGGCTAATTTGCACACTGACCGGCATGTATTTACATATGCAAATGAGGGATAACTTAATATGCAAATGAGGCAAATATGCAAACGAGGAGCACTTGAATACGCAGAAGAAGCCATCTTGGTTTGTTTTTCTTCCAGTGGTGTTTTCAGACTTCCACAGGGCCGGCTCTCAGTAACCTCCTCTGCAAAACACTAACTGGCACCTACCAGAGGGTGTCCCTCATGGGCATGTCTGGTGCCACTTTCCACAGAAACCCATCAAGCATGCTTCCAAGCTGTATCATTCCCATCCTGAGGCAGCAGAGATAACAGCTGACTCCACGTTGAAGTTGTGTGGGATTCCTCATTTCTCTTGGAAACACTCAAATGATGAACTCTNAAAAAAACCCACACACTTTAAAAAGAAAAAAAAAGAAAAATGTTCCCCCCTCCCTAATATAATGAGACTCTGCCCACTTCCCTGACAAAGATCCAACTGGTTTATCCCTACAGCAAATTTAAAAAGCAATGCTAGTTCCCTACCTTCCTGCCTTCAGTTTAGAGGTTATTACTCCCCTGCCCCAGGTCTGTCACGCAGCCATGATGTTTTATTTCCATCTTGGTTCCCTTCACTGCTACATGGGGAATAAGGGCCAGGGGGAAGCGTTACAAAATACTAAGAGGAAACAAGAGGTTTGACAGAACAGAGCCATACCAGAAAAAAAAGGGAACACAGGACACAGCTTTGGGGAGGAAGCATCTCAACACTCACTCCTGCTCCTGCACCTTTTCCACCTTCCTGATCTGCAAGTGCTGACAAAACTCATCCTTTGGGATTTACGCTAGATTCCATCACCTCCCCAGATGAACTGCAAGGGGTCTGACCCACCCTCCTCCCTTTTACATTACACTCTTTGGCTGTTCGGTTTAAAAACCTGCCCTGTTTCACCTCTCTCTTCTAATGCACCTCTTACAAAAACCACTTGTGGGGGCCTCCCAGGTACTTGACCAGAGGGTCAAGCCCCTTGACCAGAAGCCCCCCCAATTCACCTCCACTCTGAGCAGCAGCTTCCTCTTCCCACCATTAGCCCATTCACAAAGTGGGAACCACTGACTGAGACTCTGCACCTACGCAGCATAACTCCTGTTGCTGGCACTCTCAAACCACAGGCAAGGACAGTGTCCAAAGAAATAGGAGGGGTGGAGGTCCAAATAACAACTGAACAAATACCCATGGGAGAAAACTTCCAAATTTGCATATGCAAGTAAAAGCCTCACTACATATTTTAAAGAAGGGCTTGAAGGGATGGGTGAAATTAAAAGCTCTGGGCAACTTCTTTTACCTGATGGGTACATAGACTTCACCTGGAGACTGCAAAAGGCAGTGTAGAAAATCGGTCAGGATTCCCTCAAAAGTATCTCTCAGTTCTCACAGATGGCACTGCATTCCAAAACCCAACTTCTCTGCTGAACTATCATCTCTGCTACATTCTCCTTTCTCCGAACTCAGGTCTACCCTCCCAGCCCAGCTCAGCTCTCCCTACCTCAGGGATTACCCTCTCTTTGTACTTGGAAACTCTGCTTTTTTTCTTGCTTTTCCTGCTAGTGTGAGAAAGTTCACAGAGCTAATATCACCCCCTCCAGTGTCTCTTTAGCCCCCCGACCTTTACAACATTTACGAAACAACATAACTACAGGCTCCCAGGGTCCACTAGGCTCTCTCACTCCAGTAGCCAATATGACAGATTCACTGGCCACCTTGAAGGGAAAGAGGGATTGTTAAACGCAAAATGATGGAGGCAGAGAAAGATGCACTCGACAATTCAGCCTTCCGAAGTCTTTTCATGGCACCAAGGACCCATCTTTCCGCCCTCCACAGGGCACCACACAACACGAAAGAGCCGATCTGATGCATCCGAGGCCACCAGAGGAAGGGGAGGGCTGTGCTCAATTATTGGTAATAATAATAATAATAATAACAATAATAATAATAAACAAAAGAAGAAAAAGAAGATAAAACAGGATGCAAGGAAGGATTATCTTCGGCAGCATCTTGCGGTGGCTTCTCTGGCGGAGATAGAGAATATATATCTATATACAGGCAAGGCAGGGAGGCTGGGGAGGGTGATGCTGGCACCATTGACCCCATGTCCCCCTCCCCGCCTGTGTCCTTCACAAAGGACGGGCTATCAAGTCTGTAACTCGCTAGGTGATCAAGTCCCAGTCAAAATCATCGGGGATTTCCTCATTGGTGCCTGGAGGCGGCCCTGGAGGCCGAGGGACCAGATGGTGAGCTGAGCCAAAAAACAAGAAAAAGGAAAGAGAACAGTTAGAATAAAGAAAGTCATGCTTTTTCACAGTGGACCCTTGGGCAAAAGAAAGCATAAGGGATTTGGGCCTTTTCCCTTCAAAAGGTCTAGTGAGCAAGAACACTACTGGCATGAATTTCTCTGTCAGACAGCACCTACCAATGTCTGTAGGTGGCCTGCTGTGAAATTCTCCAAGGCAGCTTCTACAAAGGTTAAGTTTCAGCCTCCTTAACTTTCCTTCCAGCTGACTGCTGATAGAGCACAAAGGACTTCATCAACAGAAGTCTCTCATGTAAAGTTGCCTTCAAGCAACCGAAGGTGAGGCTGAGCTAGAAGACTATTTATGTGAAGTGAAAGAAATCAGGCCACTGAAATCCTAAACTTTGCCAGAGCTACGGCAGAGCCCTAAACGGAGGGTCCCTTGCAGTCCAGGCTCCCTCTCTACCCTCAGTGCTCCATTTGATTAGTAAGTGCTTTGGGAAAAATGCACAAAGGGCTTGGGAACCAGTTCTTTAATGTTCATTGGTATAATATGCCTTAATGTCACCCCTTACCTGGGCGATTATATCCTGGAGAGTCCTGGGTGGAGATCTGGTACATAGGAGACGGCCCGGAGAAGAGATGGGGAGGCTGGGGCTGACCATAGGAGTTCACTGGGAAAGGAAAGGAATAAAAAAAAAGAAACCTGTTAACGTTCCGGTCAGCTGTCTTGGCCCTGACTGGGTGGCAGCTCAGCCACAGAGCAACTCACTCAGACCCACGGGATACTGAGGAGATGTTCAGCTGTTGGGTCCTAACTGCAAGCTATAGCTTGGTCAGGGATCTTGTTCTTGGAACCAGCAGGAGTTTCTCTATTATTGTAAAAGAAGAAAATTTTCATCCAGAAACACCAAAAGGTGGCTCAATATCATCCATTTAGTTCAGCACTAGATGACACACACCATCACAGTTCTATCAAGACCATGATATCCTCTGTGCTTTCCTCAGAGTGCATCCTCCTGCTCCTTGTCCAGTCAGTATTTCTCCAACATGGGTGCAAGAGCTTTCTTCTTTACAGCTCCTACAGATCCTGTCAGCTGGAATAGCAACCTCTACCTTGCCATTCCTTTCTGTTGGTCACCTACAAAAAACACCGCCCCCTTCTCCATTTATACTTTACATTTTAAATGTATTTCTGCCTGGAGAGGTTGCCTGTCAATGGTATGCATCCCATAATAATGGTCTGTCTAGGCCACAGACATAGGACATCCTAATTCTTTAAAGCCAGAGGAAGTTGAGTTGCTACAAACAGCTCTGATAGCCTAGCCCTGAGTTGCTCAGTGCTACATTGCCTGGCAAAGCTTCAAGCAGTTTAGGATATTCACAGAACTGGGCCTTCATTTACATGTCATTTTAGTCTCCCTCCTAATTACCTTGGTTCATGGACTGCTCCTGTTTGCCACTGTTCAGGGCACAAGAATCAGAGATTCGGGGGGGCTGCTGCGGACCAAGCAGATGAGGGAGCTGACCAGTCTGGGTAAGGAAGTGATTAAGGGAGTCACAGAGGTTGGCAATATGATGTTGATCCAGCGTCCAGTTCTTCCGCTCAGCCTGGCGCAGACTCTCCATCAGCTCTGCAGGGGACAAAGGACGGTATCAAAGACAGCACTCACACTGTGGTCTTCCCTGCAAAGAGTTTCTGTCTTCTACCCCTAAATCCTAGCTTCTCCCCACAAACCCAACTTAATCGCTTCGAATCTGTCACCAAACTCCTGGAGAGCTCCATATCTAGGATACTGCCTCACTGACTCAGACAGGGGAGGGAAGAGTAGGAGGGAAAATCTCAGTCAGCTGACATACTTTTATGAATTAATTGCCCCTGCCCCAACCTCCTGCAGTGTTCAAGTGCTTCAGGGTCTTTAACAGAACCCATGAAGTAAGACACCTCATTTTACAAGTAGAAGAGTTGAGCCACTGAGAAAACCCATGGACTTGACACAGTTACATTGAAAAAAAAGCTCTGGGCACAGCACTCACATATTCTAGACTACAGCCCTAGCCACTGAGTCACCAGACCTAGTCACTAGGCCAACACTGACCTGAGAATTGAGAGTGCTCAATGCTAGACCAGTTCAGCCGGTTTACCATCTTGAAGCTTTCCTTCAGGGAATCAATGTTGGAGCACCAATCAGGGGGAAATGCTGGAATGAAATGGGAACAAGATTATTCCAATACAGACCACCCTTTCCCTCCACCCCTTAATATAAAATGATTGGCCTCTCTTCACCAAGGAGCCTGATGCTACAGTAGCCAGAAATCCTTCCTCCCTTGGGAGACCAGAGGTTAGCCCCTGACTTTATCTTGCATCCCTAAAGAGAATCACAAACCCAGTGTGGATGTATCCTCCTTTCCTTCAGTAAGGAAGCAAGTTCCCTCTCAGATTTCAGTCATAACTGGCTTTCACTCTTCTTCCACACACAAAGTAGGCACTACTTAAGGAAAGGCTCGCTTGTGGAATTTCTTCTGGGGGATCCTCCGTGCTCCCTTTTCCCCAGCTGCTCTTTCCATCGCCCCTGACTCACCAAAGCCAGCATTGTTGATTGAAGCCTGTGACTGCTGCTGCTGCTGGTGCTGATGTGGCTGCTGCTGTGGGTGGGAGTGTGGATGATGTTGTTGATGCTGGTGGTAGCCTCCATGCTGCATTGGGGGTGGGTGCATGGACATCACTGGTGGAGGGCCATAACCTTCACCACCCTGCTGCTTTGCCCCTTGGGATGGGCAACCCTCTGGGGTTGGAGTGTGGAGTGGGGGAGCCGCACCCACTGATGAGGGGCCTTGCTGCTGCTGCTGCTGCTGGTACATGTAGTAGTTGTGGTTGGAGGGCTGCATGTCACCAAGGAGAGAAGAGAAACCTGCCGAGTAAAAAGAAGAGGAGGGAGCTTTAAGAGCTGCCTGGATCAGACCTCTGCTTAAATTATCCATCTCTAATTTCACAATGCTCATCCTACGGTTTATGAAGCTTTTGGAGCGCCCTCTACAGGCTGCCAAAAAACTATCACCTGCACAGTTATGCCCTCACTGTGCTCCAGATTCTGTTCAAAACAAAAGGCTCTACAACAAAGCCTAGGGTATGAACTTCTAGTACAGAGTTAGACACTTAAATTTCCCCCTGAATTTTTCCTATATTTACCAAAATAACCCATGCTCTCCTGAAATGTTGTGCATGTGCTCCTTTCCTAGAAATGACCATTAAACAAACTTAAAGAACATTTAGAAAATGGGTAACTTGATAAGTCTGACGCTGTTTCAAAAAAGCTCCCTTCAGTTCCTGTCTTACAAGTAGCTCGGCTGGGAACCTTCCCAATTTTTCTCACACAGATCATTAGAGGTCACACATTCTGCTGCTTTTATACACAAAGCACATTGCACACATCAGGGCTCCTTTTTTACTTTCATTCCTCCTGACTCATTGGGTGTGTCATTTCTATCCTCTCATATTTCAGGCATCCCCTACATGCAAGAGCATCAGGTGTTCTCCATTCTTCCCCACATCAGGAGCTTGGCATACCTCTTACATCTGCTTCCCTGGTTCATTCTCCCTTTACATTTTGGAACCTCCAGGACAAATCACAGTGAAGGGCATTACATGCCACTAACCTGAACTACCCATTTCTTACTTTGAGTGCCCTTACTTGACCATCCATAAGCACGCCTCAGTTTTTCACTAGATCCAAAATCAATCCTTAGAGCACCCTACTACTGCAATGGGGCAAAAGGATGAATATTGCCATCCTGACTCAAAAGTTGCCCACAAAATTTCCTCCAAAACTGCAAGTTTTCCTAGACTACCTTACAGCTGAAGACTTGGGGGGAAAAAAAAAAAAAGACCGCTACTAAGCTTTTACAGAAGCACACACTGAGTCAAGGTTCTTCTCTACATTTTTGTAGCTTGCTCATTCTACAACACCTCACACAACAGGCTCCTCACTAGGAATCTCAAGTGCCAGCATGATGAAAGCAATAAAAGTAGTAAGTTTTTATTTCACTGAAGCTGAAAGTTCAGGAGGGTCCTACCGGAGTAGCAAGCTTTGCCTGCACTGTATGATGATTCACAGCAGAGGTGAGCGGCTCATCTAACAACATATTCCTTTTTACACCAGACTAACATTTAGAAGAGTGTTTAAAGGCAGGAACAACAGTAGATTTTTCTGAAGTGTTTTCTGTGGACATCCCATCCCATCCCTGCAGCGGTTCTGCCCTCTGGTGGCTGCTTCCTCAGCCCCAGAACTAGAACTGCAAGCCATGAATGCAGCTGCAGATTCACTCTTCCATGCTCTCAATCCACAAAGCTCAATTCTCCAAGGCCTTGTACAATCCTAGTTTTAACAGATCTGAGCAATGACGACTCTCCACTCTCCTTTTGGAGAAACTCTATATGCAACAATCCCCTCCCTCTTATGGTTTCTAGCCTGACAGATTGTGAATACTTCTCCAACGTGCTTTTCTTCAGGACTTCATTTCTCCAGTCTTCTGCCATTTTAGTATTTGCTTTTGTATCAACACAAGGTATTTTTAAATCATTATCCTCTTTATTCTCAGAGAGCTAGGGGGAGCAATAGATAAAGGACATGCAGATTTCTTATCTGCTCCTGGCAGAACTAATTACAGCATGCCAAAGAAGGAAAGTCTGTTTGCACAGGCTCCTAAATGAGGAAAGATCTGAGAGATACCAAGGATAGATCAGTGGACAAGACTGTGTGGGCAGATACCTGCCCACCCCACATGACGCATATAGTTACTCACCGTGCTGAGAGGAAGATGATTTCTCCAGCATGGATTTGTAGAGATTTCGGAAGGACCAGCTAAGATCCTGGAAGTTGATCTCAGAGTAGGAGAACTTGAAGTCATGGTTGGCACTGTACAGTGGGGTTGGCACATCGGCCCCTTCACGGCCCTGCCCACCTGCCACAGTAGAGGCAACATCCACAGGTCCCGCACCCTGCTAAGGAAGGTAGAAGTAAGGCCTTTAGCTTGTACTAGGTTTTGTACCTTGAGACAGGGATCCAGAGATCAGATACAGGTAGAACATGCACAGATATCCCCTATCACTTAGCTCACGTCCCAACAAATCTTCCTAAATGCCATTTTCCATGAGGAAAACCAACCACCACCCTCCCTCTGCAGCACACTGGCTCCAGCCTTTCTTCAGCTATCTAATACCATTATGCCTTTATCCTTATCCCCATCCAGCCCTTTGTTAAAATTCACTTCCTCCTTAGTTTCCATCTCTGCAATTTCAGCTTCTTCCCTTCTTTTTATTTTTGCCTCCATAGTACCATTTTCACAACTCCCTCTCTTCTCACCACTTCACTTTTCCATTCATAAACTCCCCCCCCTCTCCTTTTCCCCCCCCATAAGGCATCTATCCTTTTCCCTGCTGCTCACCTGGCTGTAGTTGGCAATTGGGGTGGTGCTCTGGAGCGACAGCTGAGGGGTGGCCTCAGGTGGCAAAGAGGCTTCTGTGCTGACTGCAACACCCCCTCGGGGGCTTTTACTTGCCTCTTGCTCTGGGGAGTCTTGTGGTATCTGTGGATGAGGAAGAAAGAGAAAAGGAAAGGAGCAGAAATCAAAAACAGATGGAGAAGTGAAACTGCAGATGGGAAGCCAGCTCCCCCACTGTAGAAGTTCGTGGCTTAGAAAAGAGGAGGACTGGGCCTTAGTCACTGAAGAGTCAGGATAAAGGACTTTAAACAAGATTAACTTTGCTACTAAACAGCAGCAGCAACAGCCAATCAGCAGGACATACATACTAGTTCATTCAGTCCTAGCCTTTGTCTCCCCACCTGTACACCCTGCCCCCAAAACGGTACCATGGTCTGGGTGCTGGAAGGACTCCTTGGAACAAGAAGGGAATTCCCTCTCCTGCTCCATGCTGTCTGGAAAGAACAACACTCACGTCATCATCTGGAGGATGCCGCCTCTTGCGGGATATGTCTGGACACGTATCTATTGTCCAATAAGAGCCCTGGAAAGAAGACCCATTGGTGAATGCACGATTAAATCAGAGAGTTTCTTGAAGCAGGAGGTTACTGACTTAAAGAATGCAGCACTGACTAAACATTAGGACCACGAGGACCACCCTCCAGAACATCAGACAACCGAGACTTGGGTGTTGGAAAGAGATTCCTCTCTTGTGTTGGGTTGTATTGAACAATGAGGTACGATGCTACTGGTGGAAGGCAGAATGCTCTGTTTCCATCACTCTGAGACAGGGCACCAAGAAGAGCAAAGGATGTTCTGAACCAAGCTAGGCCTTTTTGGGCCTGCACACCCCTTCAGTACCACCTTCCTCACAATATACATTTGTTACTGACTGATGAGAACCAACTCAATGTTCAGATTGGGCAGAGACAGCTAGAAGGATCACTCTTTTTCCACGCCTGTGACACTCCACTTTGAGTACTATGCCCATTTGGGGAGTTCCCAGTGCAAGACAGACACTCACGTGCTAGAATGCATCCAAAGAGGGGCCACCACGATGGTTAAGAGCTAAAACAAATGATGTACAAATAGTTCACACAGACAGATCTGTCTAGCCTGGACAAGAGAAATCTAAGAGGATTTAACCACT
This sequence comes from Pandion haliaetus, assembly GCA_013401275.1. Classification (NCBI taxonomy): domain Eukaryota; kingdom Metazoa; phylum Chordata; class Aves; order Accipitriformes; family Pandionidae; genus Pandion; species Pandion haliaetus. Next base: position 4,792 of record VYZV01031600.1, on the reverse strand, counting down.
GTCTTCAACTGTAAGGAGATTATGAAGAAGACAGAATCAAATTCTTCTCAAAAATGCACAGCATAAGAGGCAACAAACACCAGTTACAGCAAGGGAAATTAAAATCAGATATAAAGAAAAAATTCTTCACAATGATGGTGGTACCACAACTGGGTGTTTGTTCCAGTGCTGCATCTCCATCCTTGGAGATATTAAAAACTCAATGAAGACCTCAACAACCCAATCTAATTGTCCCTCTCTGGGAGGTGGGTGGGGAAGTGTGTTGACCTCCAGAGGTCCTTTTCAACATAAAATAGTGTACAATTATGTCTGTTGTTTTCTGAATAAGTATAAAGACAACTCTAGAATGTGATTTAGCTCATTTTAACCTCCAATTGAAATCTGAATAATCAGTGACAAGCACACGACAGGTTTTCATTATAAATCCAGCCCAACATGCCAATGAACACCTGCAAACATACACACTGAAGTCAGTTAGGATTTCCTGGAATAAGCTATATAATCAATGGTATTTTTGAGCAGTGATCTTCAAAGATATACTACTTCCATTTATAGATGCCAACTGAGCACCACTTAGTCCTTTAAATATAACCTGAAATAAAAGGCCTGAGCAAGTGGCGCCTTTCTGGTAACTTTAGGATGGGGGGGAAGAGACAATCTTTCTATCTAAATACATAGCTTCTTGTCCCCCCCATGTTGTTCTGCTTTTTTGTTTGGGGGCTTTTTTTTTTTTTTTAACAGTAATAATATCTGCATGCCAAGATGCCAAGTCTTGGTTTTGCTAGCAATTCCCCTTTACAATCTATATACACTAACAGAGGTTTATTAGCCCTTACTTAGCCAACAAGTTCCTAAATTCTTGAGTTTTACTTGTAAATGATTTCTACAGATTTGAACTATCTGATGGTGACCTTTTTTTTCCCCCCCAACACCAAATGTTTTGTAGTCTAAATAGGTAGTAGTTCTGTTCTCACTTCTATGGATCTTGCCTCCATGAAACCCATGATGTCACATCATAGTCCTGCCATTCACCAGCAGCCACTACCATCTTTCACAACAGAACAGGTTGGACTAGACCCACATTTTACACAAAGATCAAGAAGAAAAAGAAACAAAAACTAAAAAAGTATATTCAAATCCCATTCTTTCCTTCTTCCAGTATCTTTAAAGTCAACCGAAGATCAGATAAGAAAAATAATTGCTAAAACCGTTCAGGCCCCTTTACAAGTCCCCTTTAAGTGAATGCTTCTGTAGCCAAAGCACTGCAGTAAATCTTACTACTGCTTCCATTTTTGCCTACACTTTAGGTTTCAAATTCCAACCATGAGTTAGAAAGGGCAACCCCGGCTTATTCCCTGCAGTTTTAAATTGCTTGCCCAGGAGCATGCAGATTTCTTACCTTCCCAGGATCATCCCTCGGTCGAGGCACCTTCCGAAAACATTTATTCAGAGAGAGGTTATGACGAATAGAGTTCTGATGAGAGAGTAAGAGATAAAGGTAAGTGCTACCACAGAAACATACAGCCTTCTTGAGCATGCCCAGGAGCGGGTGGAGAAAATAGAAGGATGGTGCATACTCAAAAGCCAAAGCTCACTACATACACCCAGAAAGGAGCAGAACAGCAGCTGTGGAAAGGAGAGATAGATTAGGATGAATAATTATGGGGCTGAACCACCTATACATCTACAGAAAGTGCAATGAAAATAGTATCAGCATGATGCAGAGGTTGGTAGTGATGTGGGGTTTGTGGGGGTTTTTTGTTTTTCTTGGTTGTTGGTGCTGGGTTTTTTGCATGCTCCTTCTTAAGGGGCCACCACATACATAAAACAAAATTCTCAGAAAATGGGACTTCTGCCTCTGCATTTTCTCCAGTCGGTCAACTTAAGTTTCACATCTGTCTTTTTATTTTGCTCAGTGAGGATATTTTGCACAGAATTAAGAAAATAAGTCTTGTTATTAGACAAAAAGGGTACTTTAGCAATGCAAGTCCTCACCTTCCAACCAATACCAGCATTTTTGTAGTAGGGAAAGTTGTCACAGATCCAACGGTAGATCTCACTAAGCGTCATCTTCTTGGCAGGTGATGAGTTGATGGCATATGTGATCAAAGTGGCATAGCTGTAACGTGGCTTCCCATCTTGGTGCACTGCAGCCTCATCCTTACTCAAGGTGGCATTGGGATCTGTCGGTGAGCCTGGGGGACACTTTCGGGCAGCCCCTGGAGGCCCTGCTTGTGAGGAACCCCCTAATTTTTCAATAGTAGCCCTTAAAGTAAGCTGTGGGAGCCAGTCTATGGAAGTGAGGCTGCTTTCCAAGTCAGAGGCCATGATGCTGGAAGCAGGAGTATCTGTGAGGGGAAAGGAGCAAAAGGGGAACTCCTGAGAGATAAACAACGTGAACCCTAAGAACAGAAACATCAATTGGCATCCCTCCTCTGCTTCTCTCCTACCACAAATACCTGTGTGAAGATCATCCTACTTCATACACCTTATTCACAGCCGGACAGAATCATCCAAAAAGGCCAATGACTCTGTCTCTGCAAGGACCATCCTTGCTGATAGCAGCTGATAGTAACATTGCTAGAATAGTCTTACCCAGAGCATCCCAACTGTTCCCAGGTAAAGAACTAAAATTTGTTCAAAGGAAATGGAGGCTTTTCAGCAGCTGTATCACATTCAGTCCTTTACTACGTAAGCAATATAACACCTTGGGACCCTTCACCAAGATTAGTGAAATCCAGTAGGTTTACTGTGTCAGGTAAGAGGAAAATCATAGCTAAAAGGGAATACTCCTTCATGCCATATACAAGCCACAATTTAATTAGATCATCTGGAAAAGTCAGGACTGTGACTATCTACATTTGGGGGGAAATTAATTTCTCTCCAAGGCCTAGCCTCTTTTTTTGCATCAGGTGACACTATAATGAATCCTTTTCCTTAGAGCTAGGATTACATATCTCATTTTAAAACACCAAGATCATGCATAATACTATATATAGATAATTACATCTACCATGTTGAGGTGGAACAGACTATATTAAGCTCATAATAGTTAAAGCTTTGCCTACCATAACCCATTTTTCCTAAACAGACATTTCATTTTATTTAATTAAATCTTGCTTAATTCACAATATAATAGGCAAGTATTTTCCCCAAATCTAGGACACAAGAAAAACGTACTTGTCCAAAGTCACACACAAGTTTGCCATATGGTGGAAACAGACTCAGGATCTTTCTTCTCATAAATATTATACACTTCCCCTCATAAGAATAAAACACACCTGTCCAACATAGCTAGCACTTGTACCCAGGGTTTTCTACTTAACAATTATTTTATATGAAGAAAATATTTAGCAGCATGAACTTGTACACTTAGCACACAAACTTGTATGCTGTCTTTTGTAGCAGTCAAGGCAGCAGAAAGATCATCATTCTTACTCATAAATGGCTGCATCACTATACTAGGAGCAATCCCCTGAAGTCTGGACTGAGGTAGCTAAGTTTCCATGGCCACAACCTGCCCTGCTCTGCACTTATTCTTTGCATAGAGAGAAGAATCATGTCTTGAAGGGCTGCAAGTTCTTAATCTTTCTTTTTTGAAATTAATCTTTTTAGAGGATTAGATGATACTGTCTTTGAACATGCTAGTGCATACCAAAGGTAAACACACATGCATGTACTTACGTACAGACCCATGTAACAAATTAAACGCATACATGTAAGAGAGAAGAGACCGACATGAACACACTCTGCTTAGGAAAGATTAATCAGCAGACACCTCCCACCAAGTGCATCACTCAGATGAGTGGATCAGATGAGACAGGGAGACACCCATCTGCATGAATACCAATTAGATACTCATTCTAAAAATAGGTATTTGACAATAACACAGTGTGGATGCACAGAGCCAGAGACAGATGCACCCAGCATTTTGACACAGAAGCTCCCCGTTCTTCCCCCACAACCATATGTGTTATACCTTGTACTTCTGCACTGAAGTGCTCTCACAGCACAAAAGTACTTAAGAGTCTCCACTCCAACACGTTTGTATGCACTAAACCTTTCATTTTCATGCATGTGCTCATCACACCTCTTAGGGCTCCAACACCCACACAACACCCCAACAAGATCCATCCCTCAACCACAAGCAGTTGCTCCAAAGCCCTGGGCTCAGTAAACACCTCCTAATTGCACAGCTAATGTTATCACTTACACTTATATGCACACACAGACTGAAAATTGCAGCACTACAGTATCTGTAGCAAGTGGAAACATCTTTCTGTCTGTGGAGGAAAGGAAAAGCCCAACTGCTACTAACTTATCTATCTGCTCATCTGCCACGCTATCGAATATGATAGCAATGACTACTTGCTACACAGCTAACTAGACAATCAGAGCTGCAAAAGGCTTTCCATTATCCACCCTCCTTGAGTTGTTGCTTATTGAATATAGCTCTTTTTAGCTGAATTGATCTAATCTCAATCACTTTAAAT